>PVJO010000333.1:181433-259656 GCA_004026905.1 Hystrix cristata
TTTTTTTTTATATTTTTTTTTTTTATTTTTTTTTTTTTTTTTTTTTTTTTTTTTTTTTTTTTTTTTTTTTTTTTTTTTTTTTTTTGTGGTGCCAGGGATCAAACTCAGGGCCTTGTGCTTGCTCGGTAAGCACTCTAACCACTGAGCTAAATCCCACCCCCAATATTTTTTAAGAAAATATAAGCATCTCAAAAATCAAATTAGTCAACTGTGAATTATATATCTTTTAGTACATTTTCAGAAACAACTTTGACTAATGTTTTCTTACTCGAATCCCTATTTTTTAAAATATAGCAAAATTTAAATTTTAAAGAAATTTCATAAATTTTGATATTTTAAATTAATACAAATTTATTAAATTTACTTTTCCCTAATTATCAAAACTAGAGAGTAAACTTGTACCCTAAGAAAATGATATGTAAAAGCAAACTGTAGGTGTCACAGTAATCCTCACCCTTACACAATGTAAGCAGCCATATGTATAGCCAACTGCCTTGTTTCCATTTTTTTCTTTGATTTTTTTTCTCTCAGTGGAACAACCATACAATTCCTTAAAGTCAACTTTTGCAAGTGTAAATTTCTGTTGCAGTAGCATTATGGTAAAAGGTTTTCAGGTTAATTATAATTTAAAATGTTTTTATTCAGTCAAAACCATAAACTTAATTCAGTGACCTATCATGTGAAAGTCTCATTTTCTTTCTATTAAAAATAGCTAGCCAGGGGTTGGGGATTTAGCTCAAGTGGTGGAGCTCTTGCCTAGCAAGCGCAAGGCCCTGAGTTTGATCCCCAGCAGAGCCCCCCCCCAAAAAAAGCTAGCCTCTAGGCATTGTAGTACACACCTCTAATTCCAGCACTCAGGAAACTGAGGTAGAAAGATGGCTGAGTGTTTGAGTTATAGTGAGTTCAAGGCCAACCTGAGCTCTACGTAGCAAGACCTTGTCTCAGAAAAATAAAAGCAAAAATAAAAATAGCCCCCAAGAATAACTCACATCAAATAGTGTGTTTAGTTTTATTGTCCTGATGGTAATTTTTAAATGTTTGCGATGGAAAGATATTCGAACTAAGGATGTTTAGATTAGCGTCTCTTCTCAAATATCTCCCAGTCCTCATCCCTCCTGTTTAATAGGATTTCTGCCTATCCACAGGAAGGTTTGCAGCTGTTTCCACATTTATGCTAGAGGTTCATTTAGCCTGGTAGAGTATATGGTTATAAAGTACATGTTCCAGCCTTTTTTTAAAAAATCAAATTATTTCCCGTGTAAGTAGCTAATAACTAGAAATGCTAGTAGATTTTATCTGTTTAGCACCCCACCATGAATTAAAAACACGCAATTGGAAGATAGCGAGTAAGTATAGCTTTCATTAATATTAAGGTGCTTTATAGATCAAATTTTCATTTATGTAAATGACTTGGGAAAGCATTTAATCTTGAGACCTCATTTTTAAGACATAATAAAGTTATTGTCTTTTGTGTCATTGTCAAATATAAAGGAAACAAAAAACTGACAAAAGGGTATATATTTAATGCCAGTAATGAATAACAAAAGCATCAGTAACCAAATTATTGGTTTATTAACTATTGCTAAAGAAATACAGTGATGTTTGGGGTTCCAAAGAAGGGAACTAGTGTTACCAAGTGCCTTGTACGAGTCAGGAACGATGTCTGTAGAGTGGGTTTCATGTGGGCTGTGTAATTGGTTGGAAATGTGCAGAATGAAAATGGAGGCCATGAGGTGAATTTTTATTTTAATGAGACCATCTTGAAAATCAGTATTTTAGCTAGAGTTTAAGAGTCTTTTACTGAAGCCCTTGGGCTAGTAGCCTATAATTGATGTTCTTGGAGGGTTAGTGATCTTCCCCTCTCATCTCCAGCATGAACAGCCTGGCCCTAGTATCTGGACAAGTGAGGTGAATCTCTCTACCCCTTTCAGTTCTGCAGTGATGCATTTTGCCCACATAGTTGACCAGCATGCCAGTAATTTCTCTTGGCTATTTGCTTCAAATTACACACAAAGTCTCCCTTCTTTCTCCTTTACTTGGTCTTCTCTGCAATCCTTGCAATTTCAATAACCTCATCCCAACAAATGATTAAGCCTTTCTGTTGACTCTTACAATTAAATCAGAGGCAGAGATTGACGAGGTACCCAGTTCCAAGGACAGAGAGGCAGTCACACACCCCAGGGCTCTTCCTGCTCCCACCCTCACTTAGTGCTCCTGCACTGTTTGTGTTGACCTCTATGCTTTCACATGAATTATGGCATCTCCATCAGAGTTTTGAACTCCTTAAGGACAGGGTATTCTTAACCCTCCTGCTCAAAGTGTACTTGATCACTTGATCGAGGGGCTTTGGGTATAGTTCAGTGGTAGAGTGCTTGCTTAGTGTGTTTTGAAGCCACGGACTTAACCTCCAGTACACACATGAGTGCACATACACACACTCGATTGAGCATTTAGTTTATGTTGAAGTTTTATAATGTATTTTAAGTTTATATTGAGTTAAAGATATGCCAGTTTATATTACAGTAGTCCCAGAGTATTGGCCCACATAGTAAGCTCCCAGTTGACATTTTCTGTAAACCCTTCCATATTCCACGCCTTTTTCTTCCCCTCTGTTACTACACTCATAGATAGCTTCCCCTTTTACAGATCATTGCAAACCTATTTTTCATACCTGAGTCAGGGCAAGGCTTAAAAGACTGCATGTAAAAAGAAATAATGTGTAGTTAATCGTGAATTGTAGCTGATGTGAAGGCAGGGACTCTAAGTCAGTGCCCACAGAGTATTTTCATTGAGGGTGGATAGAATATGTATAAAAGAAAGAGCCATGACTATTGTGTGGTGCTTGTTGCTATTTTATGTTGTCTTCAGTACGAGCTTCTCATCACGAATTAGTGTAAGCTGTTCTTTATTAATTAGTATCATCACCTACGCTCTAAAAATAGTTGCTGCTGGGCTGGGGATGTAGTTCAGTGGTATAGTGCTTGACTAGCATTCACAAAGTTCAGTCTTCCAATCTCCAGGAAAAAAATTGATGCTGACAATAATTCCTTTATAAGGATGACAGTCTTATCATTTCCATTACTTTTACTGATTTTCACTGAAACAAATTACTAAATGATTCTTAGCAAGATATGACACCTTACTGGGAAAGAGCCTATCTGGCAAATGAACACGGGGTAGAGGAAAAAGGACATCTTAGAAATAAGAAATTTAAGTGCTGGTGACACCGTCCAGCATCTTTCATAACTGTAACTTTTTTCTTTAAAAATTTAAACTGCCAAAAGGGATAATTTTATTTCTAATGACAAATATGTTAATAAATTTGTTTGAAAGTTTTCTGTCACTTTTTAAAATAGTGACCTTTGTCCAAATGACTGTTCATTTGACAAATCCAGCCCATGTGCCTTTTACTGGGACACAATCATGATGCATGTGTCTGCTACTTCCTTTTTCACCTCCCACTACCATTTGTCACTTTCCAGTTACAGACAGCAGGCAAGGCTATTTGTCTGCCTGGGCTTAGTATGGAAATCTCCCATGCATGTGAATGCGCTGTGGTAGCGTATCTCTTATGTCACATTTGATGCCCCTAAATACATTCTGGTATGTAATAATAAATTCTAGTTTGGCTCTGGCCTTGTTTCCCATTTTAATTATTTTAGTAAGAAAAATGGGATTGTATCTTGGATTTATTTGTGTGTATTTTCTTTCCATGTATCAATAGGTTAACTCACATCCTGTAAATACAAAGAAAAATCATTCAGAAAATTTGAGTTAACTTTCAGATGATTCTGTCTACACCATTGTCTATTAATGTTGCCTTATCTACATTACAGTTTTCATGTACATAACTTCAAGTGAGGAAATGGGGAAAACCTTAGATTACATATTCTTACACCAAGGTTGGTAGGAACTTTTTTTTCTACTGGGTTAAGTTAAAAGCTATTTGGAATTTAAATTAGTTAATGTCACATATCCAATAGCCATTTTAAAAGGCAAGCTTATAAGATTGAAAGAAATGAATTAATCTAATAAAAATGTTCAATACTTATAATAACGTATAGTTGAATATAATAATATACTGCAATAACATATAGTTGAAGAATATGCAAAATATATGTTTTCCAGATAACATAACTTGGCAACATATAATGAACATGAGTAATGCATTTCATTTAATGTTACTCTCATGATAGGAGAAAGGGATAACAGAGTTGAGAGAAGAAGTGATAGGAGAAAGCCACAGAAGAATGGAGGAGGTTAAAAACCTTCAAGTCCTGAAATTTGTGATGAATTAATTGTAGTATTACACACTGAAGCTCTCACAGATTGTTCATATATCACATAATGTGTGCTTATTTTAAAACATTGGCAATGAGGGGCCTGGGGATTTAGTTCACTGGTTAGAGTGACTGCCTTGCAATCACAAGGCCCTGAGTTCAATCCCCAGCACCGGGAAAAAAAAAAAAAAAAAATTTGGGCCGGGGATTTAGCTTAGTGGTTAGAGTGTTTGCCTTGCAAGCATGAGGCCCTGAGTTCGATCCCTGGTACCAAAAAAAAAAAAAAAACATTGGCAATGCAGTTACACTTTCTAGATGGAGAAATTGAGACTGAGGAAGGGTAGACAATGTGATGTCCACAGCTCACTAAAGCAGAGGTACATTTTGAACCTAGGCTGTTAAAATTCTGTTTCAGTACTCTTTCCTCTATTTTGACCCTGTGGTTTAAGTCACTAAAAAGCTGTATGTCAGTTGGCCTCACTGTTCCCTCTTTCCTACTCTTGATCTTGGTCCCTTTATCCTGTGAGTATTTTGCTTTGTTATGTTTCCCTGTATTTGTTTTACTTGCACATCAAAGCACAGATTTAATCCTTTTATTACTATATTTAGCAAATTAATTAGCAAGCAGAATGTGGTACCAGTGCTGGTGTTAACTCAGCCTCTGTAACATGTACCTGCAGCTCACTTTGAAACAGGTGCTGTGCTATGAACACTGTTAGCAATAACCCAGGCATTGGGGATATTATTCTGTTTTTACAATCTAAGGCTGAAGCCCAGAGAGGTCACTTTCTCTTTCTCTGGTTACCATAGCCTAGTATGGAAGTGTTGGGGTTTGAACCTTGCCTTTTATGTCTTATGATTTATGTCTTACGATTATGACTTCTTCTCCCCCAACCCCCTGTATCAGAAAGACTTTTTAGACATTGCAAAAAAAATTGATGATTAAAAGATACAAAGTGTGCGTCTTTTGTACTCGCGTTGCAGAGATGCACTTCGTAGTTAATAACACCTTGTCCTGTCTTGATAGCCCTGTGTGGATGTTGTCATTTTTCTGCAAGGAAAGCCACGAAAGTCATTGAAAGTATTTTTCTCACTTATTTTCTAAATGGGGGAGTAGGATGAATGCTAGTAAAACTTTTTCAGTCTCTACGTTATTTAAAATCTGTTATCTGTTCTTTTGTTTATAGTATAAAGATGCATTTATGAAAGCAAATCCTGGCTACAAATGGTGTCCTACCACAAACAAGCCTGTGAAGTCACCAACACCCACTGTAAATCCACGAAAGAAACTTTGGGCCTTCTCATCTGATGCTTCAAGAGACTTGCCAAGCCCCAAGAAAGCAAAGACTGAGGAAATGCCTCAGCTTAACTTCGGCATGGCTGGTGAGTTTAGGCATTATTTCTACCTGTCGTCAAGTACAGAGCAATACATTTAGTCTGTACTTCTAATAAATAATACAGAGTTGGGGAGCAAATTTATGGCCACTATGAAGCAATTGCAAATATGTAGCATACTTTAAAGCACTGGAGGGTGATATGCAGAAGATTTATATATAATTAGTGAAAGGAGATAGAAATGAAGTTACAAATAAATGTGTATTTCTGACGTTGACGATATGGGAAAGAAGATATCAGTATGGGAACTGTCCAGAAAGTAGGAAATTTTGTGATATAGCAACATAGCTTTATAACACACTGTTAAGCTGTCCCAGTAAGCACCATGGTTATCATGGATGTTTAAACAGCCATATAAATCATCTGAGTATCTTTTGACTACAAAAATGTGAACCACTCCATCATACATCTGAGATGGATCTGGGAGTTGTATCTTATAGAGCATTCCCATACTATCCCCTCTTCCAATCCATATTCCTGTATGGGCCAAACAAATTTAAAATTCCAGATGGTCCCATTTAATATGGGACCTTTAATACTCTTTGGGTGGTATGAAATGCTAAAGCATTTATTATCCTGAAATAAAATATTTTCATTCACCCTACAAATGTGTCTTCTCCAGATTATGCAGTGCAGTAATCAGAAAAGCAATGTGGCTAAGTATGGTGGCACATTGTAATGCTAGCTACTCAAGAGGCTGAGGCAAGAGGATTGTAAGTTCATGGCCATCCTGGGCAACTTAGGAGGACCCTATCTCAAAATTTAAAATGAAAATAAACTGAGAATGTAGCCTGGTTCTCCAAAAAGAGGACTTTGCCAGGATGAAATTGGGAGACTGGGCAGGGATCGGTGAAGCTGGTATTGAACCAGAGAGTTCCTATTTCATATTACAGGCAAATTTTTTTTTCAAATCAGAATGCTAAATAATTTGCAAAGATCAGGAAAAGAGGTTGACTAATTTTGTGATGACACATATTTTTTCAAATAGCCAGTAGACCTAACAAGAGTTCATAATTCATTGTATGATTCATAGTATAAAAAGTGTGTCAGTGTTTTATATAAATGGTGGAAAGTGAAGCTTAACTCAGTGGCAGTATTCTGGTGATACAGAATGCTCAGGTGATTGTTCTGTGGCTGTATGTAGTATAATTTCAGGTGAGTTCCCAAACGTGCTTTTGTTTTAGCTGTCACTTTATACAGTTTTAGCTTCAACCCACCTGTTTACTGTATAGGTTTGGTGAGCTCTCTCAACTTCCCAGCTTGCTTCATTTGGAGAATTCTCTAAAACATTTTATCCTCACCACCAGAAACTGGTATACAGATGACCGACTTTTAAACTGAATTCCTTTTGATCATCATTTGTTATCTGTTACTTTGTTTCTCTCAATTCTAAATCTAGCTTAGTATATGTAGGATATTTTTGCGTACAATTGTTCTTGGAACACCAAATAATAATTGTAGGTAAACTAGAGAAGGCTATAAAAAAATGTCTTTTTTTTTGTAACATTGATTCTGACACTTTATTAATCTGCATTTTTTCTATAAAATGAAAGTAGAACCTGGACCCCAACCAAGATGTTTATAGGTCAGCTTTTGTTTTTTGTTTGTTTGTTTGTTTGTTTGTTTGTTTGTTTTTTGGTGCTGGGGATCGAACTCAGGGCCTTGTGTTTGCAAGGCAAACACTCTAACCACTGAGCCAAATCCCTAGCCCCCATAGGTCAGCTTTCGGAAACGTGTTCTTTAAAGCAAAGGAAGGAAGAAAAACACCTTCCTGGAACTTAAGTCACTATTATGATGTTCTGTGTCATGTGTCGGAAATCCGCAGTCAGACCTGTTGTTCAGCTTGTGTGTAGTGGGGGTAATGTGGTATTTCTAGTTCCAAGGTGAAAGGGAATTAAATTGCCTTTAGTTAAAACTTGGTGCCTGGCGGTCTTAAATCTAGGGGATTCTAGAGGTGTGGTAAAGGTCTGTTTTGAATTTTTCTCAGCATGGAATCTGTTTCATTTTGTTTTGTTTGCTCTATGATCCTTGTTACTTGGCATTTTGCAGTATAGAATAACCCCACAGTTGTCAAATGTAGGATTTCCAAGAAAGGAAGGCTGCGTAGATTTTAATATAGTAGAAACGTTCTCAATAAAGGGAAAAGTATGTTGTTTATATGAATATATTTCTGATAGTTCTAAGACAATGGTAATTTCTTGGACTATTTTTTATTATATATATAGCAAGCTTCTTGTAGTCACATTGGCACATAACTTAAATTACCATATAGTCATATTTCTATTTTACTTCGTAATGTGAACTAACACATCTTTAGACAGCTCCAATCCCCCTGGTTTCTAGGATGACAGCTACAGATCAAGGTCAAAGTACAAATTTAAGTTTTAGTTTCTGCTAAATTCATTTCCCCATCCTTGTTTTTATTTTTAAATAGGTTTAAGTATGTATTTTAACAGTCATGACAGTTCTTAAACTTAATGCTTCATTAAAATTTGAAGCTTAACACCCAAGTGCATTGTTTCATTAAATCAGCCAGTGTGTCTTCCTAATGCATTGTGTACCAAAATTGAACTATTTTCCTGTACAACTAATCATTTGGTGACTATCTTTGTCTTTAGTGACCTCGTAACCTCCATTCATCCATTTCTTAATTTATGTTTGTCTTCTACCTTAGAACCTTTTTGAAATTCTTAAATATTTATATACAACAAAATATGATCAAATTTGCTTCATGAGTTCTCAAGACAGGTTGTGTACAGAGATGCACTTAAGGTCATACTTTTAATTTAGAAAGGAAAAAAACAACTGAACGTCTTTAGACATTACCATTGACCAAATCTTATTTTCAAGTGTCGAGAGAGTCCTTAAATACACGTTGAGCACCTGTGTCCACTAGGACAGATGCTGAGTTAGGCATTTTCACACATGTTCTTTCATTGCATACTGAATTTTCTTTTATTTAAAACAACCTTAAAGAATGTAAGTTTCCTACTAGCTATAATACTTTCTTTGTTTAGATGTAAATATAACCCAGCTCCATAGATCTACCACTTTGCTGTTTTTGTCATTCTGTTGATTATTGAAAGATTGAGAACAAAAAGTCCTTTGATCACATGAAAAAGTTTAATTTTAAATCTTGAAGTTATTTTAAGCAGAAGTCTGATGGCCCCTAAGATTTAAAATGTCTGAGATATATCAGTTCATTTAAATTTATTTTGAAAAATTTAAAGAGATGTTATTGAAGAAAGCCTACTAGATTTCAGAGGCGAATTTGAAAAATTTCTCTCTCTCCTCTAGTTCTATTAGCCTGGTTCTTTTTATTAGTCCTGATTTCACATGGCAGAAATAACAATTTGAGAATAACAATCTCATACTTCTTGAAAGACAAACAGAAGTATTCTTTTGCTTAAAAGCAATCCCACGGAAGCTGCATGCCCAGGAAGAAAGCTCAGGTTCAGAAGTCATTCGTGCCGTAAACAGCTATGGTATTGAAGAAAGTGCTCTGCTGCAGTGAGACAATGGTGTATTGAAAAGGCTCACAAAAGGGAAAATATGGAAAATTATGAATAAAGCTGTAAATAGGGAGGGAGGGAACAGAGGGGAGGGGTGGGGAAGGGGGGGAGAACCAAGATGCATCATGTACAGGCACAAAATAAATGTGATGAATGTGATCATTATATGTAAAATGTACCAATACATGTTCTTGGTTTAAAAAAAAAAAAAGAAAAGGCTCACAAAAGTCTGAGCACTAAGTATGTTTATGCCAGTTTTTTGTTATAACTAAAGAGTTTTGGAAGTTTTTCATTCAAGTTATATGTGATTCTGTTGGATTTCTGTCTTTATGAATATTTTTTGGCTCTTTGTGGATTATGCATACTTCATGCTTGTAAGTTGATTCATTTATTTTTGGCTTATTCAGACCCTACTCAAATGGGAGGCCTGAGCATGCTGCTGCTAGCTGGAGAACACGCTCTTGGCACACAAGAGGTAAGCTGGTCTCTTGCTCCTCTCCGCCTTCTCGTGCTGGGCTTCAAACCTGGACGTTGTGTTCCGTTCCCATTGTTACTTCTGCAGCACCACTGTTTACAGCGCACGAACAGACTTTACTTATAGTTGTTTCCATTGTGCTCAGTCTTTGCATTTGGTGTGTTGATGCTAAGAGAAATTGTGTAAATAAGCCTAAGAGGGCACAAACACAAGTCCAATGCAGATTTTGAGGTTCTTTGAACGTAGGAGTAGGGAATGCAGTGTGCAGATAATTAACATTTGCCATGACCCTGTCATGGGTATGTAAATTGTATCTTCTAATTCATTCACTCTATTCAAAACATTTCCTCCTTTTATGATGTTTCCATTTAGACTTTCTAGAGGAAAGATGATTTTAATAACATGAAACTATTGGTCTCTAGTATCCAAATAATTCTAAACTCCTATTTTAAAAATGTGGAGACATGGCATTGCAAGGTTGTTTTGTTCTTTAAATGTAAAAGGAAAGAGATGTGGCCCCTTAAGACCTTGGTTTCATACTTACTGGACTGCTATTACTAAACATTTTTAGATGTGACTGATAGGCAGCTAATCACATGTAGCTTGTTTGCATTTTTTGGAATCTTCTGTTTTCTAGGCCCACTTAACAGAGGCCAGTCCTATTAACCATATTAACGGTCATATTATTTTACCACACTCAGGTCTTTGAGATGGAAATTTTCAGTCCTCAACCAGAATGGCTGTGTAGGGAAAAATAGCAGCTCAGTTTTATTACAGTTCTGTATTTTTTTTACCTGTTTGAAAAATTGTGAGTGTGCCATACATACTACAGTTAAAGCCTATTCAGATGCATAGGTTATATATATGACCCTTTTATTATTTATACTTTATATCGGGGATCCACAGTTGTTAACTATATATTCAATTTAATGTAACAATTCTGTTTAATTCAGTATACTAAAAATATATAAATGTATTTATTGATAGTTATTTATCTTGTACTAGTCTTTAACCAAAAAAAAGAGTCACTTTGTTCCTTTGCATACTCATTGTTTAGTGTGCTTGTATTTCCTAACACAATAGCATTGTCAGGCATCATTTCACTTTCTAATGCATGTTGCTTCCTTAAAACAATCAGATTAACTCACTTGAGTTTAGAGTATCCCAGACACGTTCCAAAGGTAAATGTTGACACTCAGCCTGTCAACAGAGTCTAACTCGCGTGACTTCCAAGAGCTCATTGTATCGTGAAAGTTGGCACCGTCGCTCCTGTCAGATTAGATTGTAATGGTGTTTCATACCCAACATCTTTCAGCATTCTTTCTAACTCTCCAGTATAATTACATAACAAATCAGCATCTGTAGAACTTCTGAATGTCAGGCAAAGAAAAGGAGAATGCTTTTTTTTTCCTTTCCCTTTATTTTCTTTGCTTAAAGTTTTGCCAGTTGGGGTCTTTTCAGTGGGAAGTTCTCCTACTTCCTTTTAAGACATAGTCTGAATACCGGCGATCTAATTAAACAGTGAGCAACAGAAGGTGATCTTGGCAAGAAGAAGGATGGTTTGGGGGAAGTAGAAAATAAGAGAAGTTTCGAGGGTATCAGTATCTGTTCAGTAGAATGACTGAAGCCAAACTTGCCAGTGTATGGGAAGCACTATAATCTTTGAGTTTTTGATTTTTAGAATGCCTGTCTCTTGTGTTTAGAAGAACAGATAAAGCATTAAAGGTTTGATCGAGCCCCTTTATGCCTTGCCTTCTATCCTGTGAAATGGAGCTAATAATATTTACTCTCCTATAACTCCAAAGACTGCTGTGAAGATTAATTAGATAAAACCTTTAAGGCATTTTTAGCTCTCCTGAAAAGAATTCTTGTACATATAATATTATTACCATAAGTTATTCTAGGCATTTCATACTTAACTTCGAAGCTTGCATTATATTAGGTATTACTCCCACAGGCTGTAATATGCCTCACTGGAAGCATGTGCATGTGCAAGTGTGCACACATGCACGCGCGTGCGCACACGCACACACACACACAGAGTTCTTTGTCCATGGAAGTCTTGTAAGAATTTACAGTTGTAATCATTTTAATTACAAGGTCCTTACAAAGGAGACAACTTTTTAGTATCTGGGAGATAGGCATATAGGAAGTACAGCTTCGGCACTTCAGCAGAGTAGCTGAATTAGCATCAAAATTAGTGAAGAAGGTGCTAGCCAATGATGGCACACCTCCTTTGTGGACCTCTACAATAAGGTCATGTTACATAAGAATTGAACATGTGCAGTATTTTATCAAATGCCTTCTACAAATTCTTTGCTTCCATGCAGCAGGCATTGTCTTGAGGTTCAAATTTTTAGAGATAACAAATTCTTCACATGAATTTTTGGCTTCAAGGGGAATCACATTGAGTTTCATTTGTTGGCCACTATTTGCCTAGTTAAAATTTTTTAAAAATCTTTTATCCAAATTTCTATGTGATTGAAATTTGAAATCAATGTATTTTGTTTCATAAGTTTGTAATATCTTTCACCTTGTTCTAGAAGACCTTCATGATTTCTTGAGCTAAATTAGATTCCTTCTTGATCCTTTATAATTCAGTATTAATATGTTGTAGCACTTGATTATATTTAGTTTTATGTTTTGTGAACTCTCTAAAACTAAAGTCATCCTTTAAATGTTTTTCTCATTGTACTATGTGTAAGTCCTAACTCTGGAAGACTGTAAGCAACTTGCGACCAGGAACAAAGACAAGATTTAAATTGTGCAGGGTTCCCCACTTCCCTGCAGAGTAGTACAACTAACCTTTCTTGAGCACTGCTTCTACTCAAAGTGCTGTTTTTAAGTGCATTAGGTAAGAGTAACTTAATCCTCCTAACAATGAGGTATGAGTTAAGTCTTTTCTACCGTGTCAGTAAATATTAAATCATCAAGTAAGGAAATAGGTTAAGTAAAATACCCATGATGCTGCAGTACAAAGTGGCAGAGCTGAGATTTGCGCCTAGTCTTCTTGTAGCATCTGGGGGCCCTTGTGATTCAGTCCTACCCCTGCTCTCACCACCTCAATTCTGGTCACTACTATGACGTCCTGTGTTGGCTGCACCCTTGCTGATGCTATGAACAGGCAGAGCAGGCACATTGCATGAGTGTTCTCAGTGCTGGGTACTGTGTTCAGTGCTTTACATTATCTCATTCTTCTTCCCAAAGACTGTATGATATCACTTAGGGTTTGTTATGTCCTCATTCTCCAAGGTCATAGAGCAGGGAGGTCATAATACTAGAGTTTAAATCTGCATGTTTTCTTCCACTAAATGATGAGATAGATAAAATCTGATGAAATTGCTGTAATAATTGCTTTGTAGGCAAGTGAGAGCAACTGACTGTATTAATCGTTGAATGATTACATACACATTTTAAATACAGTTTTAAATTTAAATCAAATATTGACCTAGGTAAGTGAGCTCTATAATGAAAGTGTTATAATTTTTGCCTTATTATAATTTACCCTTTTTATTGTAATTTCTGACATTGGTGAAATGAGAAAAATTTTCCAGCCCATTGATACAGTTAGTTTGATATGTGCCTATTGTAGGCCACTATATTTGACTGCTCTAGAATACTTAACTCCATTGATTCTCAGCCTCCCTACTTTTAACTCATAGCCCTATTTCCATCAAAATTTTTATTTCCTTCTCACAAATTTATAGCTTTTAAGCACATTTTGTAAGAAATACACTGAATTCTGCATTGAAAAGGAAGTGGGTCCTCTGAGCTCTTTTCTTCCAAGGCATTTAAAGGCTCCTCCACTTTTATGTCACTGTTCATTGCCCCGTTAGCTAAAACTGCCTATCCAGCCACAGAGCCTGGCTCTTCCTTCTCTCAGCAGTGGGGCTTGAAGGCCAGAGCATTATGTTCTTGTACCCAGCCTGATCGACAGTCATGCATCTTTCTGAGTTCCCAGGCTGCATCAATGAGCTTGTTCTTTGATCTCTCAGAGACGATGAGAATGGACACTGTGGAAAGTGAGCAGCAAAAATGCTGGGATGAGAAGAGAAAGTAGACAAAGAGGCTGAAAGAGGCATCACTGCCAAGAAAGGAGTTATTGTTACTGATTTCTATGTTGAATGTTTATGTACACTTTACCATTTCTTTTCTCATGGTGTCCCATGAAGACAGCAAGAAGGCAGAGTAGCATTGCTTCCTACTTAGCAGATGGGGAAACTGAGGCAGAAAGATGCTGTCAGTTCTTTGCAGTGATTTGTAGATTGGCTTGGAGTCCATCTGGACTCCCCGCCATTGCTTTCCCACGTGATTGTAGCGGTAGGAAAACTTTACCCATGCAGTGAAATCAATACTATGGTAGGCTTGATGGTCTGAGTAAAACCAGTGTCTGTTCTTTTAGCCAGATGGATTGACATATTGTTGTGCCTTGTGTCTAGATGTCCCCAACAAAGCCTCATGTGCTCATAGGTGGGACTTTTGGGAGCTGGCTGGATCTAGGGTGTGTAAAACTAGGATTAGGGGAGTGTGGTACTAAAGTCGTCAACTGATTGGAATTAGCATAGTTCTGGGTGTGGCTGAATGGATTTACTGAAGACAAAAGCCCTATCATGGGTATGGGTGACACCACCCAAAAGGTTTGTAGCCTGGATGGGATAAAAGGGAAAGATGAATGACAGACTGCTGCTGCTGCTGCTGCTGCTGCCGCTGCTGCCACCGCTGCCGCCGCCTTCTGCCCACCTTGCCATGGACTGTTTCTTCTCTGTGAGGCCCCTCTGCCCTGCCTTAGAGTCAGCAGACTACGGACTGAAACCTCTGGAAACTGTGAGCTGAAATAACCTTTCCTGCTTTAACTCCTGGGTGTCAGATATTTTGTCTCAACAAAAAGAAAAGCAAGTAAGACACACATACTCTAATTTAAAAAGCACTCAACTCTGAGTGCTGTTCAATTTGCTCTGATAGCCCAAGACCCTTCCTGGATCTAGTATACTGCAGTGTCAGACACCTAGGTGTAGTGTTTGAGTCTCAGGTTCTCCTGTAACTCTCGGGTGGCATCTCTTACCCCCAAACTGCCTCCTCCTGAAAGACACTCTGTGCCCTGAATCAAGCCTTCATTCTGTTCCTCTGATCCCCTCGTACAGCTGTAACTTACTGCAGAGACAGTGGCTCTGTGTGACCCTTCCCCCTGTGCCCTAACATCCTTCCAGACAATTACCAGGGGCTAGCAGGTACCATCTCTGATTTAATTGGGGCCTGACTTCTCCGCTGCTTTATTTCCTCAACCTTCTAATTGGCCTCCTGTCTCCAGTCACTCCCCAGCCAAGGTCATCCTGCACACCTCTGACATAATTATCTCGCTGCACATCTCTCGTGATGCTGTTCCTCTGACTAGAAACCTTGTGGCTCTCCATTTCCTCCAACCTAATTTTCAGACTTGTTAACATAGAATTCCAGTTTCTGTCAGTCTGATTCCTCTCCCATTGCACTATCATGGTATCTTATTCTTTACCCATACTGGGAAAGTCAGTTTCTCAAAAACACAGGGTACATATTTGCCTCCATGTTTTACCACCTGCTACTACTACATCATTTTCACACTTCTTATGAGAGAAATTCTGGCTTTCCTTCTAAGTATATCTCAGATATTACCTTGTCTTCTTCTACTCACAAAATGACAGTTGTTTCTCTGTTCTCCCATAGACATTGTAATATTCTATTTTATATAATGTAGCTGTCACCTGCTCTTGAATTGCAAGAAGCCTAAGGGTCTGGCACAATCCCTGTGTCATCCTTTTATTCCCCAACGTATACTGGATACAAATGGAATTTAAGCTTCTTAGAAGTAGCAGTCTTCATGACTGGTACATAACAAGTGTTGAGTAGTAACAAATGTGTTTGACTTAGCAGGAATAGAAACATATGACTGATTCAAAATGAGTGTGTGCCCCTTTTGTTGACATTGTATTCACCATCATGCTACATGGTGTGTGGCTGTGAGTCTTGAGCCTTGCAAAGTAGGGCTAGCCCCTCAATAATCCATAGCTTCCTGTGTCACTTAGGGTACATAACTGGCTTGATTTTGTTTTATGTCAAGAGGCTGGGATCAGTTTTCTATGTCTATAATTTTCACAATCTGAATTTCTCCTGTGGAAAAAAATTACTTCATCATAATTCTTAATTATACTCATCATTTCCCTTCCTTGGTTATTGAAAATTATAGCCAAATCAAAGAGAATATTGAGTTTAAGGAAAGTTGAATTTGTGGTTAGCAAAAAATCCCTTTAGCTTATTTTCATTTTTGAGCATATAGCAACACCTAGTGGCTTTGTGGATTATTTCACAGACTTTTTCTAGAAATAGCTTCTTGGGTTTTTCCCCACTTTATTTAACACTGCTTGTTAATTTATTTTGTTCCTCAGTTAAGGAACAAATAACGTTGACTTACTATGTTCTGTTACTTTTAGGAGTAAGCTGGTTCTAACATAAGACTAGATGTTGAAAACTGGTGTTTATCAGTAAAAGCATGCTCCAATTTGTAAGAATGAGTAATTTTAAGTATTCTGAACACAGACAGCAAGGCGGCGTAGCATAGCAAGGTATCGTATACATTTTATGAAGGTTAGGACTGACTAATGGGAGTACTGAAATAGGAGCCTTTTGTGGAAAATACATTCTCTATTTCATAGAGCCAGAATTCCATATTTCTTATACGTGTGTATGTTATAGTATACACAGATACACATACCTTTATTGAGCGGCTTATTTATTACATGCTCAAGAATGAACTCTTTCCATATACTAAATTTGCTATATCATTAGACAGTTTTTACTTTTTCAGATTTTTAGACAAATATATGTAACCTATTCATACTCATTTCTGCCTTCTCCATAAAGATGCATATCATACTTATTCTTGACAGCTTACAATCAGTTATAAATAATTGCTGCATTGAATAGATGCCTTTAGGAGAAATTTTGGACCTCTTTGCCCTACCTTAATTTGCTTAAACTATGCTTTATGAAATATTTATGTATGTTCTTTATACTTTTTGTATTATCTTCCTCTGTCTAATTCTGCTACTAACTAGCATTGTTTGTTCCCTTCACAACCCCATTTTTCTTTTCTTTTTTTCTTTTTTGGTTCAAGCTGGCCTTGAATTCACTGTGTAGCTGAGACTGGCCTCTAATTCCTGGCAATCCTCCTGCCTCACCCTCTCCAGTGCTGGAATTACAGGTGTGCACCACCACCCAGCTACAACCTTCTTCCTTTTTATTGTCCCCACTTTTGGGCCCTCCTGATTTGCTACTTCTGCTCTGCTGTGAACTAGAAAATCAGGCAACAAGTCAAGTAACAGTATAGCTCGGTAGATCCCTGGCCTCCTGGCTCTCATTTTGTGATGCTACCATTATACTACACAGAAGATAGTTGCTAAATCTACACTGCTGTGAAGTAATGAGGGAGGACACAGTGCACTAGAATAAAAAGCCTTAGCGATTTTGTACATGCTATTGAAGCCATTGAGCAACCTTTGTTGTACTTCCCAGCCTGGTCACTGAGCCTCTTTGTATTCACACACGCACATATGGAGAGAATTGAGTCAGTCACCAAATACTCCTCATGTATCTACTCTTTCAGGTGCATGGTGAGCACAAACACATGTGCACAGACTTCTTTCATGGGCAGGATTACACACGCCTTGATAATCATGTACATCTGAATCTTTCATTCAGAGTTCATGACTTGATACATTATTGTGGCCACATAATCTATGAATGACACTTAAAGTTGAATTTTCTTCTTGTTAATAGGAACTCTTAGCCATGGAGCAATTTACTTCATCATAAATAGTCGTTATTTCTCACACTTCGTGAGGTCTGAAGTAAGAATACAGTCATGCACTACATAGTGATGCAGTAACACTGCAATCAACAACAGACTCTGGTCTCATAAGATTATATTGCTTAGTGATGTTGTTGCCATCCTAGTATGTGTAAGTCTGCTCTATGATGTCTGCATAATGATGAAATCACTGCACAGTGCAGTTCTTAGAACATGACGCTGTTGTAAAGCGATGCAAAACTGTGTATGTTATATAGCGCTCATGCAGTGCATTTGCCTTAGATAATATTTCATTCCAAATATCTTGCATAGACTTATTACATATACAACCTGTTTTATTAAATTTTTATAAAGACATTTTATAATTTTCACTCAGTTCCAAGCTTGATTATAAATCCAATTTTGATTATTTACCAAAATATCTAGGAGACAAACATAGAGAATTTCTTTATAAACCAGGGGAGCGTTTCTTTCTTTTTTTTTTTTTTTTATATTCTCCCTAAGTTATAAAGATTTTTTTCCCAATAAAGGAATTTCCAAACCTTTGTGCTTACTAGTTTCAGGATGTTCTTTTTAGTGCATTTTGTGTGTCCATGATGGGACATGTGGCACAAAACACCAAATAGTCAGGTGACAATAAGGGAGTTAAGCTGTGCAGCCAAACCTCAGGTGGCAAATTAATTAAAGATTCTACACCTTCTCTATGGAGCTTCTTACTGTGAAAAGCTGGTCATTGCTCTTTAAAAATCCAGAGGTGACAATTAAAATTTTAAATGCTTGCTCCTATTCAGTGGGCTGTGACACTGCTAGAAAAACACATCCCCAATGTCTAATGAAAATTCACTGAGAACTGTTTTCAGGAACATAACTGGCAATTCTTTCCCTAGAATTCAGCCATCTAATACAATCACATGTAGCTATTAAAATTAAAAGTTTTGAAAACAAGCGTTCATAACTTTACTGCAATATCTTATTTTCATGAAAACGTTATATATACAACTGAGGATATATACAGAATTATTAACAGTCCTTATGTTTGGTAGGGGGTATTTCTTTTACACATGTCTAATGATAAATTTGGATATTTTTAGTCAGAAAACAAGTTGTTAAAATGTATTTTTAACAAAATGAAAGTTAGCTATTTCCCCATAAATAGTCTAACTTCATCATTCAGGAAAGTAGGGAGAAAACATACTGATTTGGGATTTAGAAAACCAGTTGTCTACTTTCATTAGTTCATTCAGCAAATACCTGTTTAGTATCTGCATTGCATCCAGAGTAATGCATTAAACAAAACTTTGGGAAGGGATGTACAATAAACAACAATTTATGGCTGTGGTAAGAAGTGTTAAAGAATAAGGGACTATTGAATATTAGGGAGGGTGTCACCCAGTTTTCTACTCCTGAATTCCTTCATCTGTAAAATGTTAGGTCAGAGAGATAATTAAACCTTTGCCTCTCTAATATTTTGTGACTCCCGTGACTTTTGCATTACAGTTGACCAAGTGATTATGTCACCCAAATGCACAAAAGGACCAGTTCCAGCATGGAGATAAAAGAGGAAATGCATACCCTGAAAAGAACACTTGATTAATAGGATTTTCTAAAGTGCTGTTTCAATTACTGTTGTCAGTAATGAAGATAAAATCAAGAGAGGAGGCTAAATGTTTACCCAATAGTAAACAAGTAAATAGTAAACTGTTTAAAAATAATAGAAAATACATAATACAAGAGAGAAATTTAAGTAAATAACAACTTTCCTGAGGTTAGGACTTGAGGTTATTCTTTGGATGTGAGGGCAGAAAGCCAAATGATAAAATGGCATATTTCTTTAAGGACAGTGCTGTCCATCTCCTTTTTTCATATCATTTAGCAGTTGAATGGTCGCTTGTATGAAACTTTGCATAATAACTACTTTTTTGTTACAGTGTTGCCAGGAAGTAAAGCCGTTCTTTTGTTAAGATAAAAATGTTCTAGGTGCCATTTGTCTTCTGTTGCCTTCCAGAAGCCATCCCCGCCATGCCTCACAGACACCTTCCTTTGTTTCAGATACCCTCCGGCACCTGCAGGCCTGATGTTCCTGAATCCCCCGAGTTGCGTCAGAAGTCACCGTTGTTTCAGTTTGCGGAGGTAATGTACCGCAGTTTACACCTAATCGTGAGGAAATTGTAAAGCAAGCTTAACTTGGACTGATGACAGGGAAAGCATAAATCAGAAAATAGAATCAAATTTTAGACAAGATTGTTTGTAACTCCAGAGTTCTTAACTAGGAATAACTGTGTTTATGAAACCTTGTTAAATTTTATTAAATATTTCTACACTTAAATCTCATCACTAACTTTTATTCATGGATAGACAGGCTAAGAATACAAATGAATTATTATTGGAACTTATTTATTACATGTTGATTTGATAAACAGGAAGACATAATCAGCACATGGCTGTTGCGTGTTCATTTTTTTTTTTTTTATGAAAAGTACATTTTCCTCCTCTCTTACTTGAAGTAGCATGAAGTAGCAGTTGTGAAAAGTCGTAGGGCATGGGACAGACCTGTTCATCTCAGTAAGTCTCTGAAAACTGGTTTGGAGAGATAATGTAGTTGACCACCTTATCCTTGATATCAAGTCTAGAGGTTAGAACTCTTCCCAAAATATCTTCATTTATCCTGCAGCACAATATAAGCTCTCATGACTTTTTTTTTAAAGCTTAAACCACCTGTCTTCCCTTGCTCATTTGAACTGTCTTTCATTAGACATTCCCTCCCACTCTTTTCCTTCTTGGCATGTGCCCATTCTATCACAGTTTTAGACGCGAGATCATGTTTTTAGTTTGAGAGGGTTTTTTTTGGATACCGTCACATTAGACCAGTCCTTTGATACTGTTTGTATTATTCCTAAATGTCATGGTGATGGTACCAGAATACTATGTAGTATATATTTGCTTACAGTCTTCATAATCTACCTCTCTCTGCCTCTGTGTGAGATCCTCCATCAGGAAGTGCATTTTCTTTTGACATCAATTGTTTTATTTTTTTCTTTCCTGGAGGATTAGTGGGAATGAAAAGTAATATCTGAAGTAAGACCTACCGAGTTTATACTTCCCAGTACTTCAGAAAGATAAGATCCTCATGGGTTCATATGTGTAGCTTTTCATACTTGCACAATATTCACTGGAAATTACAGTGTGTGTGGTTTGAATAAGAAGAGTTCTACAATTCCTCCCTTTTTCTTTTCTTTTCTTTTTTTTTCTATTTGTGGTACTGGGAATTGAACCCAGGGTCTTTGCACTGAGCTATATCCACACCCTACCCCTCTTTTTTAAAAATTTTTATTGAGACAGTCTTCCTAAAGCACTAAGTTACTAGGCCAGGCTTGAAACTGTGATCCTCTCTCTACCCAGAGGGTAGGATTACAGGTGTCCTCCCCCATCCTCAGCTTTAATTTCTCTCTGGAATATCTTCAAAACATTTGGTCAGATTGTATCTATTCATAATGATTTGTTTGAATCTAGTTTGATGTTCTAAGAATGATTAATTGTCTGATTCAAAAGAGAGAATTAAAATTTTCAATCATTAGTTCAATATTTCTACTAATTCTCTGTTGTCCCTAAACATTGCTTTGATACTGTGTCGCTACATGGTCCATAGTTTTTCTAATTTTTCTAAAAGTTACTTTTCTGAAAAGTGACTTTTGTGCTTGAAGAGTTAGGATTAAGGTGCCTTTATTACCTAGTAGGCTTATTTTTTTTCTCACCGTAATATTGTAAAGTGAGAATTGTCATCATCACCAGTTTACATTTGAGAGAAATCAATCTCAAAACGTTTGGTTGAGCTGCCCAACGTCATGGAACGGGTGAGCAGTGGTGCTAAGACACCATCTCAGATACTGGGAGCCACATCCATGTCCTTCCCCTGAGCTGGCTCACAGCTGCCTCTAGGCAGGGAACAGCTTGGAGGGAATGAGTGGGGAGGAGAGAGAATGACTGACCATGCAGCCTCTAGCTTTTAATAATATATATTTTAAAAAGTAATTGAAACAAGGACATTCATCTTAAGCCATCTCCTTAACTGCTATTTCATGCATACCTCATCCCCTCTCAAGGGTCATGGCAAATGAGCCAAACTCTTTTTTATTCTTTCCAACCGTCTGTTTTTAGAAACACAGCCTTTGTCTTCCTTTATCATTTATCATCCTACCTTTATCATCTCTTCTAAAAGGGATTGAGGGTAATGACACATGTCTTAATCTTTATCAGTTTCTCCAGTAGAAACATGGCAGAATCTAGTAGCCTGATAAGGAGAATGTCCTTGAACATTAAAAATTACTTGTTTCTTTTCAGATATCTTCAAGTACATCCCACCCTGATCCTCCTACAAAACACTGTCAAGCATCGGCCTTGTTTCAGTTTGCAGAGGTAAAGCCCTGCCCCTCTGCTTGCTGTGCTTAGAAAACTTGAGCCCAGGAAATACTGAAATGGATTTTAAATGATCTGCAGTGACCCTTAGGCATGGCTCTTGCTATTACTGACTTAATACACAGAATATTCCTGGCTTTTGGCTGACTGTGGTGTAATTGTAGTCAAATCAGCTCTAGATTTTATATGCATTTTGTAAGCATTCATTAAGGTTTCATTCAGAATAGGTGCTGCCCAGTAATGTATTTATTTCATTTTACCTTGTTTTTAATTTAAAAGCCTGGAAAAACTACTGTCAACATGAAAACCAAAGGATTCCAATTTATTAAATGTTTCTAATACCGAAATTAGATGCTGTAATTCACAAATAACTCTCTCAAAGCAAATGCAGTGGAGAATAAGATCTGTTAAACCATCAACACTTAGCTTTCAATGTGATGTAGCTGCAGCCAGTGTTTTTATTAGTGTTTAATCCCAGGCTTAGGTCCAGTCAGCTCTTGCAGGATCTCAGATTTCTTTGGTTTGCCATCCAGAGAGCACACACACACCACAGAGTATTTTTTTGGTTGATTGCTGAGGAGGCAAATCTGATATGCTTGATTTTGCCACAAAAGCCCCAGCCTCAACCATGTGCTCATTTTGAGTAAGCCCTATATGACAAATAATAAAATGCATACAGTTCAAGAAAATACCACCTACTTTATTTAGGCCTTTCCCCTTTTTCTTTTTAAATTCCAGCCAAAAAAATACATATCAAAAACTAAGCAACATTTTTATGGGATCGAGAGAAAATGGCAAGCAGGACTACTCTGTTTAATATTGATGCATTGAATCACTTTGATTCATTTGAATAAAGAGTGCTGCATAAATGTAATGTAAAATGATATCCTTTTGGCAGAAGAAAACCTGGCATCTTACTTTGAAAATGAGAAAAAATTACTTTCAGCTCTTACATCAAAAATATAAAAAATAAAATAAAAATAATTTGCTTCCTTTTGGAACGCTGGTATTAGCCACTGACTTTGCAGCATCATTTGACCTGCTATGAGGCACCTGTGCTCCAGGATTTGTTTTAGCTGCTGAGGGCTATTGTATAAAACTGTTAAGAAAAATACATAATGTTATTTCATAAAGAATAAGTTGCTTGATGAATCTGAATAAATTTAGATTTTATCATAATCTTCCATTCTGATAAACAGGCTGTTATTTTCAGTGTCTGGGAAAATAGTTTTACTTAACATTTTTTGTTTTTCTGCAGTTGTTGACACCAATTTGTTTGATGCTAATAAGTTTTTCAAAAGTTAAAAAAGAATTTTGGTGTGTTGATTATTTATTTTTAATGTTGATATGTGGACCAGGCCCATCCAACTTTGCAGAAACATTTCCTTTGAAACAATTTTATTTGCCATATATTCTGTTTGATTAAATTCTTCACTGTGTAGCATGAGTATTAGAAAGGTGGGATGGCTCATCTTTGACATACCTGATATTTGCATATGTATTAACTACTAAGAGTATTCAACCTAATGTAAAATGTCAGGGTGGAATATCTCAGCTGGAGTCGGTGGGCATCTAACAGCATGATTAAGTGTTATTTAAGAGATACCATCATCAGATTCATTAGGAGGCCCCAAGGCCCTGGGGCAGCTCCAAGGGACCAGTCTGATGATGTAATAACTGCTATCTGCAGAATGAGAGTCTGTCCCTCTCTGAAACAAAATAATTTGTCCTGAATACTCAGTAGACTCACTCCTCAAAGGAGGAGAAGATTTGGTCTTTATCTCTTAATTTTACTGAGCTCTTTTTTCCCCTAAAGAAGAAAAGAATTTCTTACTTGAGAGAGACTCACACATGGAGGCATCTCCAGGTGCTCCAGACGCTGGTGTCCCACTGCTCAACAGCACTTCTCCCTGGGGACTTTTGGCTTTTGACCTGAAGTGTATGCAGGATTTGAGGAAGCTTAATATGAATATGAAAACTTACTAGGGGTTGTTTGAGTGGGTTGTAACATAGGAAGGCATGTGTGATGAAATACCAAAATAAAGTGATAATGTAAAAAAATACAATTCTATTATGCCCTGGGATTCAGTGCAGTCCTCTCCCTCCAGCTGTCAAGATACTTCTTTTCATAGGTACATTTTGCATAATTTCTAAGCAAATTAAATTAGGGCATTATTAATTGTAAATTTTATATGTGTCTTATAATTGAGATGTTTATAGTTCTCTAAGGATATATAGTCTAGTCATTTTTCTCACATGACAAACAGAATCCTCAGTTTCAATATCTAACATCTTATTATCTGACCATGTTGTCAGCCCAATACAGGGCTGGTTTACAAAAGACTAAACAAGAGCTAACTAGATGAACAAATAAAGTCTGCAAAAGCATATATATTGCAGTAGAAATAGAATAGGCTATATAATTTTTGAACTGATATCCCTAAAGCTCTTATAATTATTTCGCGAGACACCATCACCTTTGAGAACACAAACTCATGGAATTTTTGTTCTAATTGGTCCATTAGCTGAGGTTCTCAAACTTTAAAACACATCAGAGTCACCTAAAAAGTTTGTTCAAACACGGATTTCTGGGCCTTACTCCAAAAATTTGATTTATCAAGTCCAAAGTTGGGCCTCAGAATTTGCATTTACAACAAGTTTTCTTTTAGTGAATCACAATTTAAGACCAGTGCTCTAGAGCTGGCATGGTGGTGCACTCCTGTAATCCCAGCACTTTGATGGCTGAGGTAGGACAATCACCATGAGTTCAAGGCCAGCCTTGCACACATAGAGCTCAAGGCCAGCCTGAACTACATAGCAAGAGCCTGTCTCAAAAAACAAAGCAAAAAATCATTGCTCTTATAATTATTTTTAACCCCCAAATTATTAAATGATTATTATTGTTACTTTCTCATATTTCTGTGGCCTCATGGGGAAAGGGTAGAAGAGAGGAAGAGGGAAGAAGTGAGTGTATACTTGAAAATTACTCAGTGGACTGCTGTATAATCCCTATCCCTTATCAGAGGGGGGTCCTGGTCCTATATCATCACCTATTTAGAGAGAGGCTATTCTTATAATTTAGTAAATAGCTTACTTTTTAAAACATGTTTAGTTCTGTAATATCATTTTTAAGACCAGGCTTGCAAAATTCTTAGAAACCATTCCTGCTAATTTTATTTACAAACTCTAGCAAGAAATCTAGTTATATCTTCCCTTAGAAATAGGTCATTTATTGTATGACACATTTATCCAAGGAACACACTTTTTAAAAAACAATAAGGCCTGAGCATTTCCTTAAGTTGAAAAAAATTTTTTCTTTCATATCGAGTCCTGGGTCTCTGTCCTCGCAAAGTGAGAAGGGTATTTTTTTTCTTCTAACCAGATCTTACCATTTTAAAGTCCATTGAAGTTAACCTGTGTGGAACCATGAAGCTCAATAAAGCACATTTTGTTTATGGGTTCCTCATGAATGTTTACATTAAAGGAAAGAAAGTAATATATCTGCTTTATAGAATCTGGAAAGAAATAGAATGCAGAAACTGCCTCGTGCCTCGTTTCAGCCTGCCTCCCATCTCTTGTTGACAGTCGTATTTCATCCAGATGTAACTTGGACCTCCAATTTGCTATCACTCTATGTTCCCAGGCTCTGATTCATTAAGTTAGTCAGAATGAGTTTCCTATCTGCATCTTTTGTTGTTTACAGGTAGAGTGACTCATCAGTCACTTTTTAGATCTAGTTCACTGAAAACCAGTGACCAAATATAATGCCAGAAGGGAGCTATTGTTTCCCATTACTTATCAGGTCGAAAAGCCATGACCAGTCCACACATTCCTTTCTCTGCTGTGCACTGATTCTTAAACCTAGCATCTATCTTTGTAAAGTAAACAATTACGTGTTTACTTTAAAGACACAGTTAATCTAGATGATTTAGATGAACTGAATCGGACATTAAAACTTTTCTTAGGTGATACTTACTTTAGCAATATAAGTCCAACCATAATCTTACAAAATTTAAGGTTTTGTCACAATTGGATATAAGCAGTACGTCCAAATTTAAAGCATTCATTTTTGTGATGGAATGCTCAATGTTATGGAATATAGAATATTACACTTGATAAAAACACTGTATACTTACACAGCAACTAATCTGTGAACATATTACAAGTTTTATTGGAAGCATTAATACTTCTTTAAAAGTAAGATCAGTCATCCTCATATTGTTCATTTGTTCTTTGATTATTTTATTAATTCAATAATTATGGGTCATTTTCTCCCAGGCTACAGTGTTTATAATACCCCTCATAATTGCAGAAGAGTTCCACACTTACCTGAATTGACTCTGATTTATACCACCTGTTTCCTTGGTGCATTCCTCTCCCCTTGGCAGCCTTCAAGTCAGCACTTCACATCCAGGGTGACAACTTTCCCTAGCACTTTTGCTGGGACTTGTGTACTGTCTCACCCACTCTTTTGCTAACCTGTATGGATGAATATTGTTTATGTGAACATTGAGACCATAGTGAAGTTAACAGATTGCTAAGCACCATCCAGTTTGAAGAAAATGAAAATTACACAGCCTTGAACATCCTGTTTGCTGTGGTCCACTAGTGCCTCTACCCACAAACATGCACTTCACTCTATCGCTGACCAGCGATTAACAATGCACGTCAACAGTTCTGTTCGTCTTAGGAAGAATGCATGTATCTCTTCAATGGAAAATTATTAGCCGGGCTGAAGAGTGGTAGCGTTAACAAACCAGTATTGTATAAGCTGTGTGTGAAATGGAAGCCATCAGCACAGATGAGATTATTGAGCAAATGTGAAATATAAAAAGAGAGGGCACTAAGACAAAACCCTGAGAAAAAATGACATTTAAGGGAACACTGTAGAAAGTCCAGCAAAAGAGAGTAACAAAGAATGACCTAAGAAGTAGGGCCCTGCAATAATAGAATGACAGGGAAGAGTTTCTCAAAAGAAGATTAGCAATGTCAGGTGCTGTGGAGAAATACAGGTAAGGATTGAGCCATCAAAATCAACGTATGTCCAATTTTTCCACCAGTCACCCCACTAAAAAAAAACCAAAACCCTAAGAAGTCAAAAGAGATTTTTAGGAAACATATCTCACCAGTAAGTCATTTAATGAAAATGATGTTACTGTTAGAAGATTCTGGAAGTGTCGGACTGCTAAAATATGTTGAAACCGCCCCCATGCCTCTCTGAAAACCAGGCTTCCAGCAATTTTGAGCATTGAAAAATCCACTCCCTGCACCTATAAATAGGTAAAGATCCTCCCAGAGGCAATGAGGAAAATTGTTCTTACTAAGGGGTTCCTTTTGAAAGCCTAGAAACTATCTCCAGCCTCCGCGCAGGCAGCTTTGTGTTAACCTGGAGGTAGATAATGCATCTGTGTCGTCAGTAGTTTTTCATTGAGCCTCTTGGATCCCATGCACTGTGTTAAGCACAAGATAATATGGTAATGAGCAAACACAGAATCCAGGAGCAGAAACCTACCTAACAAGAGCGACAGCAGAGGGAGCCAGTGGAAGAACTAGAAAAACAGCAGGACTGTGCACTGCATTACTGCCCAGTTGCTGTCCTTGAGTAATTCTTGATAATGCAACAAATTTGGTAGTCCACAAATCACCACATTTAATAAGTATTATCCTCAGATATTTTAGTTTTTAATTCTATTCAATTTCATTGTTTCGAGAATTGTACTAAAAGGATTTGTGTTTATTAGTGTTAATGATAACTCATTAGTGCTAATAATTGTACCATATATTGAAGACATAATATGACCTCAGCACTGTGCTACTCACTAACATGAAATCTAATCTTCACAATGTAATATGGGGCAGGTATTGTTTGTATTTTATAGGTAAAGTAAATGAGACTCAAAGTCTTGATTATTTGCGTAAGTCCCCATCGCAGAAATTAACAAAGGCGTATCTGTCTGGCAAAAAGGCCACGACTCTTCTAATATGCAGTACAACCTCGATTTAAGGGACTGGCGTTAATGTTCAGTATTTCATTCCTTAAGTCACTGAGTCAGTGAAATTAATGTGTTTGTTTTCTCTTATTCTAGTGATAAGGTGAGTAATTGAATTCAGCTTGTTTAGAAAAATCAGAAGTGGCATTTATCAGTGAAAATTCACTAGGGGAAAATATTCCAAACTTCAGAAAGATTAAACCCCATAAGTTATTATCTAAAGAAAAAGTAATGATTGGAATGAATGTGAAGGGATTCTGTTAAAACTGATAGCACCTAGGCTGAGAGAGTCCTCATAACTTTCTTGGTGTAGAGTCTTTATAATGACCTCTGTAGTTTTTAAAATATATCCTTCTATAAAGGACTCTTAGTCAGCAGGTATTGTGGGGAGAATTCTGTCTAGCAGAGAGAGCACCCAGTTTCTCTTGGAGCTGACAACTCCATAAAATCCCTGCGGGACCTGGGAGGTCACCTGTAAAGAAATAGTCACCAGGCAAGGTTGCCTCCTAGACCGAGTTGAGAAATAGCTCTGTCTACTCCAAGGAAGAATTCAGAAGCAGAAAGACTATAAAAAACTTAGACCATAGCTAGCTGTTCTAACAATGACAGAACCTTCTCTAGGGATTCTTAAATAGCTTTAAGAGTGCGTGTCCTCATACAACCTGGGTAGGGAGACTGTGTGGTCTTGGCCTGGCAAATTTGTTTTTCTCCCATTTTGGGCTGTAGTCCTCTGCTGCTAACATGCTCCGCCAGATCATCAGCGAGGCCAAGAAGCAACCTAGTGAGGTACTGGAGCAGCACTGTATTTGACACATCTGGCATTGTTCAATCCAGATGTCATTTGGGACAAGAAGAATAACCCAGAACCCTGGAACAAACTGGGTCCCAATGAGCAATACAAGTTTCTGCTCAGTGAATGTAGATTACAGCAAACTGAAGAAAGAAGGTCCAGACTTCTAAATGAAATGTTCCACTCTAAAGCTGCTGAGAATGAAGGTCTTTCAGAAACCATCCCCACAATTTTCCACTTAACCAGGAAATATTTCTCCTCTAAATGCATGAAATCGTGTTGATTTATTGGAATTTATTATACTGATTAATAAATCTCTGAAACTTGCAAAAAAAAAAAAAGTGTGTGTCCTGCTGGGTGTAGAAGTGCTCACCTGTAATCCCAGCACTTCATAGGCTGAGGTAGGAAGATTGCTACATAGCAGAACCCTGTCTCAAAAAACAAAACAAGGCTAGAAATGGAAAATGGGTCTTTTATTTTAAAATGAGAATGAGCAATGTTGTTCAGTTTATTAGAGCCCAGTGTTGAGCTGTATTTGCAGAAAAGTGTGCAGCATGTGCCTGTGTACAGTGTGCCACAATAGAGCTTAGGCCCTTAATTGTACAACTTTCATTTGTTGTCTTAATAGTGGATCTTAGAGTATATTTTAAAGCATATTCTCAAAACCAGGGTCAGTGTTTTATATACAAATCTTACAGCTCCTGTCATATTGTGTAGCACAAACATAATGAATTCTCAAAAAAAAATAAACTCTGTACTGACTTGTTATCCATTCTTCCAGAGAGCTTTCATGCAAAATGACTCTAAATCATTTTTACATTTGGCCAGTTGATGAATTACTACTCAAATAGGAATGGAAATCTATATTTTGCTTTAAGGTTGTAGACCTAAACGTAAAGCCTAGAATATGCTATCCAAGCCACACTCTTTTGTTTGTGCTGCAGAAAATGATTCTCAAAGTGATCATCCCAAGGATGACATGTTTAAAGTTATTTGGTCGTTGGAAGCAATGATTTTCTCACAAACTAAGGAGACTTTCTAAATATGTATGAGTGATAAAGATTCTGGTATTGCAAACTAATATTCTTTATGTGAATTGTTTTCAATATAGATCTCTTCAAACACTTCGCAGTTGGCTGGTGCTGAGCCTGTAAAACGCTGTGGGAAGTCTGCACTCTTTCAACTGGCAGAGGCAAGTTACTAAGAATATATTGAGATAAGATCTGCAGAGGCGGAAATCACAAAATAATTATACCAGTGTTCCTTAAACCGTACTGTTTCACCTTTGACCATAAAGTATGTTATATCTAATTTTCAAAAATGAGAGGGTTAACCTTTATTTTAAGAAAAAGAAATTTTTGCTACTAAACATCGAGCACTGGAAAAGGTTACCTGGGGAGATTGTAAAATCTTTTTCATGGGTAGTATTTTAAAATAAGGTCAGTTTTGGTCTCAGATTGCTTAAGTAAGTCCAGCCTGAGCGCAGAAGAATAACCTGGGTCATTTTCCTTTCTCTGATCTTCAAACCATCTGTGAATCTCTAGAAGGCACTGCTTTTAAATTGGAGTTGATGTTTTATTTTTTTATTTATTCATTCATTTTCTTCTTCTTTTTTTTTTTTGAAGTGCTCATATGACATATTCTAACATCTGATTTTATAGCTTTAATCACTTGTACTTTTGATATATCCTGTGTATTAAATGCTACTATTTCACCATAAGTTGATGGGGGCTGACTTGGGGAGGAAGGTACCTGAAGCAGGCGTTGCTAAGGTGGCATGAGCAGTAGCTTTCTCTGCCAGGCTGTGACTGCCTCAAGAGAATGTATGAAAGAAAGATCCTCAGCACCAGGAAACCCCAGAAGCAGTTTCTTAATTGATACAGCAAATTAGGAAATGCAAAATGAAGGGTTAAAAAGCTCTTATGCTAAACTTGCTATTTTCTCATTTTTCTGGCTTTTCTTCCAGTGACTTTTTTCAGTTCTTTTGTGCGTGATACTGTTCTTTAATAAATTCCTTGTTATTTATCGAATTTAATGAGATGACCTACTGTTTTCTAAAAATTTTAAATTTTTTGATAGTTTGTATCTTAAAGATTTTAAATATCTGCTTTCTTCAAATTAGCCTTTTAAAACCCAGTCAGATCCAAATTAGAAATATAAAAATACAGAGGCCTGAAGTAGTAACATATATACACAGTGGAACAAAGTAACCTGTTGTTGTCTGACAGTAAGCTGACATGCTTTTCGTGTAAGGCAAATTCAGACCCAGTGGAGGGCTACAAATAACTGGAGAACTCTAAGAAAAGCATACAAAGACAGCAAGGAATAGTTCCAAAAAGAACTGCATGAGTCAGTGTGAACTGCTACTTCAGACAGAAGTAGCGATCATCTGGCTGGCTGCCTTTAGAGTCGGACCTGGAAGCAAATCTTAGTAAACAGACTGAGGTCATGAGTTTTCTAGAATGTATAGACTATAAGACAATTTATTTGATGAGGATGTAAGGGCCTCTGCATTTTCTGGGTATGTAATTTGTGTGTGTGTATGTATAAATAGACAAATATACATATGGCTACGTAAATATATAAAACTAACTTTCAATATGTAGTATTTATCTTTATTAAACCTTCTTTAAAGAAATTTATGAACCTTTGGGATACTTTAATGTGAGGGGTACTAAAGAAATAAATTTATCTTCTCATTTTCTTTCAGTCATAAAAAAGAATTCCTTATTAAATCAGAGCTCATTAAAAAGGGCATTCTTCTAATTTGTAGGGATGCATCCCAAATATGAAACAGATGCTGTGATTTAACAGATGTTTGAAAGCTGATATCATAATTTAAGGAGGGTAAAATTACAGAAATAAGCCTATTCCAATGATAGCAAATCAGCTTATACTCAGATTTTAGTTTATTATAACATTTGAGTAAAAATATATGCTTTTGATGAATCAGGGTTGCTAAATAATTTGCCAAGAAAATCTTCTCCCATTATTTGTTTGTACCACATGACTATGATGTCCTAACATCAGTAGAGCATGTTCCAGAATAATGCTCTAATGGCTTCCCAGTTTTTGTTTTGTTTGTTTTGTTTTGTTATTTTTTTGAGGCAGGATCTTTCTACATAGTTCAAGTGGGCTTTGAACTCGGTATGTAGCCCAAACTGGACTCAAACTTAGGATCTTCCTGCCTCGTTATGCAGGCACATGCCGCCATGCTTGGCTCTTCTGAGTTTTTAATTAAGCATAAATATGTGCACAGTAGATTAATTGGCATCACCAAATAATCACCAGTAGATAAATGTTACCTTAATTTTTTTATCTCATGTGTATTTGATGCTTACTTTTCTTCAACAGAGTAGAATATTTACTTCTGGTATCTCTCAAAAAATAAGTAAGCCTGGGCATGGTGCCACATGCGTCTAATCCCTGCACTGGGGAGGCTGAGGCAGGAGTATTGCCATGAGTTCAAGGCCTACCTGGGCTATATAGTGAGGTCATAGCCAGCCTGAACTACACAGCAAGACCCTGTCTCAAAAAATAAATGAATAAATAATAAACAGACTATTGAAGATATTTCCTGTCACGTAGAACTCATGCTATTGTCTGGAATCTGAAGAGAGAGCTTTAACTTTACATACTCCAAAGGGAAAGCCACCAAGAAGGTACTTCTAATTTGGGTTAGACCCGTCTCTTGGGATATATAATCCAATCATTACCTTCAATACATACTTCAAGAGGCATCTTGTCTGTCCCCACCCAGACCCCCAAGTTATCCTAGATGGGCCATCAGGAACATTTCTGTCCTGGGGAGGAAGGATAGAAGTACTTTCCATTCTTTATCCCTGTCCCGTCAAGGGAAGTAAAGGCAGTTCTAAGGGAACCACTATTACAGATTGAGAAAGGAACATGCAACAAATGTCATCTTGTTCTTCAGCAAAAAACAAGGACTGTTTTGGACATAAATTCATTGCAGCATCCTTCACTTAATCTGACCAACCATAAAGAGAACTGAAGAAAGCAGACAGCAGGGCAAGTCTTGGAATGGCCTGCTACGTTCTAAGTTTGGGCTGTTATAAAATACGTGTTTCCCAAGGACCAAGTGAATAAATAGAAGGTCGATCAGTTTGATCAGGCAGGAGGCCACTAGACAGTCATGTGAAAAGAGGACAGATGTTGACAGTCAGTCTCTCACATCAGAAAGTATGACAGAGGTGCCCTCCCACAGGCAGGAGTGACATTCAGCTGGTTTGCACCAGTATATCTGTCATCATTGGAAAACACTGAAATACTTCCCACTATTAGTAAAAATCATGGGACTCAACCTCCTCTATGTGTTGTGGCAATTTTGCCAGCATCCCTCAGCTGGCTGTCATGATCCTTCCTGCAACTGTGAGGCACAGCAGGAGGCCTGCAAGACCGTCTGTTCCAGCCCTGAGACCACGACTCTTCTGGTCAGCTGGCCCCCTTCCCCTAATGTACAGTACTTTAAATATCTTTCCTGCCTGTGACATACCCTGAGAAAGTCATTGACTCTTTTGTAGAGCTAGCAGGAACCAACAAAAAATGACATAACCATGGGCAGTTAGTTTTACCTCCATCATCTGTCTTCTGTATCTAAAGCAGAGGCTCTAGGCTTTATGGAGGACCAGGAACTGCCCCAAATTAAGCATTTGTCCCCCACCAACCCAGACCTGTGGGCTGGAGCCGGAGGGGTGAATGAGTAGCCTTCCCAAAGATAGGGTTGTTTCTTGCAAGAAATGCCTTCTTGGTGAGACTCGAGAAACATTTTAGGCATATACAAATTTACTGCTGTTCTCTGCACCTACCTAAACAGGCAAAAACACCAAAAATAAAAAAAATAGAGGAAGTGGGCAGTAGGAACATAAAGACTTGGCTTGGCCTGCACTCTCAGTTTTGATATTGTAGGGATCCTTCTCAATTTCCTGTGGCCCTGGAGCCAGGAAATGCCCTGGGGAAGACCTTGATTTAGGCATATGTTTGGCATTTTAACGGGTAGACTTTTAATAGCTGAAAAGTGACCTGAAATTCTGGGATTTGTTCAGGTGTTTTTAAGGGATCTATCTAGCCAGGAAGAGAAATTTCTGCTAATGTCAGGAGATTGGGAAAGATACAATGATTTTGGTTTGAACTTTTATGAGGTTTATACTGTTCAGTTAATCAGTTACTTATGTTATACAAGTACAGTAATATATTGTATTTCCATTCATTTTGAGATTAATTAGGTCAGGTCATAAAGAACAACAAAGCATCCTTCCTGAAATGATCATTATGTGTTATAGTTGCTGTAGTTGGATACTCTGAAGGGGATCAGTTATAGTTTTATCTGTACATTTCAGAGAGATTCTACACTTGAAGATTTCTAGTACCAACACTGTTTAACTAACAAGTAGAGTAGTTTATTCATTTATTGTAACAGCCAATAATTATTAAAGATGTAGTCCATGCCAATAACAGTAGAGCTGCACACATTTTTAGTACAATGAGAACGAAACCTACAAACCACCCAAGATTAGTGGTATAGGAATACTTTACCTCCAAGTTCAGAGTTGGTGTTCTGGATTATCACCAGGGACTGAGCACAAACCTAATAATACTGCTATTAGTTCTATCTATAGTTTTTCTGAAATAATTTTTAATATAATTTAAAATAAATATAAAATGTTTTTATGCAAATAAGTTTTAGTATCTAACTTATGATAATAATGACTGATATTTGAGAATCTACTTGTGTGCACAACTTTAAGTACTAGTTATATACTAATTTAATTCATACAACTATCCTCTGAGGCAGGCAGTGTTGTCCTTCCTCATTTACACATAAGGAAACCAGAGGACACAAAAGTTAAGTAACTTGCTTAAGGTCATGTGGATGGTGTTAGGCTTACGTAGGAAACGCGACAGGCTGTCTGTACGGGTTTTGCTCTTAAAACACTGGGCTGTTCTATCGTCTTGTTTTAGGTGAATATAAAAGACTGCAAGTTTCCTGTTATAGGTACGTGAGTATTATAGAAGTCTTACGGAAGACAGCTTACTCCTACACATATATGTGTGGCTGAATAAGATGACAGATGTTTAAGAGTGCTGTCAAAAAAGGAGAGCTTGTATTTCCTTTTTAGAAGATGTCTATACTTTTGAAACTGCCAAGAAACATTTTATACCTTTATAAAAATGCCTGTTCGTAAGTTTGCTTTGGAAGGTATTATAAGCGTTACAGGAAATTATGGAATACAATTCTTGTCCTCAAGAACCTGCCTCTCTAGTTGCAAAGCAATCAGATATTAAAGGTTAAGGGAAAAGAAAGTAAATAGTGTCAGTGATTTTAATGAGGAAAGTCATGTAATAAAATAATGAAATTCCACTTGTGTGAAGAATGACACACAAAGTGAATGTATGAAACTAAGAAAGGGAGAGACTCACATTAGCAGAAATGCTCTGGAACCAAGCACGGGATGGAGAGCATGAAAAAGCATTAAGATGGTCCCTGATGAAGGCATCATTTAGGAACAATTACAGTTGGCCACTAGCAAATTTAGGGCCACCTCTCAACTGGAGAAGTACTTTATTTGGCCCACATTTTGGTTTCCTGTATTGTATGTTACATTTCAATTAGTGCCTAATATTTTAAAACTAGTGTTCAAATAAATGCAGCTTCCTTACTGCTCCTGAAAATTTAGAGGATCTGGAGACACTGGGTCAGCCTTCCCTGGTGAGAGTAATTGGCCAGAGCTGATTAGTGGCTGCCCTCTTAGGTATTTGCTCTCCAAGTGACATCATTCTCTCTTCCCTGCTGAGCCCTGACTGGAGGCCAACAATCACTCGCATCACCCACTCACACTCCCCCCTTCCCTCCTTTAGACCTCAGCATCCATATGTCATGGAGATTGTGACTTATGCGTAATTAAATGGAGAGATGAGAATGATAAACCAGAAAGACAGTGTTAAGCAACAAGGCTATGTAGAAGCTGTGAGTAAATCAAGCTGGCAGAGGTAGAGGTGTGTGCTAAGAGATTTGTGAGAGATAGAGTGCACCTTTGAGTCAGACTGGGAGAGTGTTTAGTGCAAAGCAGTGGAAGTTGTACTTGGAAGTGAGAAGGAAACCTTAAAGACGTGGGGCACATGGAGAGAGGTTCTTGCCACCTGTATGTGGAATGGAGTGGAAGCCCTCTGTGGAAATCACATGCAAGAAGATAAGAACCGGGATCAGAAAATCTGACAGTCAGAATGGGAAGCAGAGACAGATACTGTACTAGAGAGGTTTCAGAGGATTCAAGTGGATTTGATGATTTAGTTGATATGAGAGGCAAAGAAAAAAGAGAGTCAGAGCTGACTATCTCCAAACCCAAGTGTTGGGGAAGAGGATGGCTTCCAGAATTTTGACCCTGATCTTGGAACCCTACTTGAGGAAGCTTAGATGTCAGCAAGCCCTCCTAGACAGTGAGGAAATCCCATACCAGAAAAGTCAAGAGAGAGGAAATTGCTATCTAAATGATTGAGTTTGGGAAGCAGATCCACACCTTCCTCAGCACAGAGTAAGAACAGTTGGTGTAGGACTGCTGAGTTTGGTTTTCTCTCTCTGTATTATATTTATCTCTCTTTCAGTGTATCAACCCGGTTGTTGAAGAAAGAGGATGCTGGATTTCTCCAGATATACTCATATATAAAAAAGCAAAATTACGTGCCTGATGGGTTTCAGGGAATTGGAAAAGCTGTCATTATATTCTCACTTGATAAAACTATTTAAATCAAATAGTAGATACAGACGAATTTATTCTAATACCTGAAAAAATTAAATTGCGTGAAAATTGCGACTCGCTTGAGAAAAGCTACATTAAAATTACAGAAGTTACATACAATATTGAAAAGTTAGGAAGTCCCAGAGATAATCTTACTTGGCTCTGAGGCCTCCGATCACTTTAACATTTCTCTTTACTGCCAATTATTGGTAGGATTTGATTGAAATATGACTTCTTTTAAGTTTTCTCATATGTCTTTGTATGTTACTGATGTGAATTATCCCTTCCTGCTACCTCAAGCAAGAACATAAACCTGAAGATCTCACCTTGTTCCTCCTACACTGTCATCATCCAAATCAGTTATAATACTTTAAGCACGTGTAAGGGGACCTTTTGTTTGAAAGTGGTGCAACTCTTACCTTCTTATGCAAAGTTGTGGGTCATTTTAGAAAACTACTAAAATTTTTCATCCCATTCCCAATTGCACCAACTTATTTCTTTTGAGGAACTGAAAAACAGAAATACATTTAATGACTGACTGTAACATCTCTGGGCTAGAAGTAGCCTGTGGACCACCTACCCCATGCAGAAATATTTAAACTGCCATCTTACCTGGCCCAAGTGAGTCAAGCAAGCCAAGTAGGAAATTACTCAATATGCCCAGATTTTAGTGTTGAGAGATGTTCAGACCACTGTTTTGTGACCAGTTATCTTTTATCATAAAGATAATTTAATTTTCTTAGCAGCAACACTATCGTTTAGTCTCAGAAACTGTCAACCAGTGTATATTTTTGTAGCAAAACATTCTGGTTTTATTTAATTATGGGAGCAAAGCACATCTTGGAAAGCACTGCTAAATGCCGTTCTAGGGTTATGTGTACACTGTTTTGGCAGATAATAAGCCAGTACAAAAGGATTGTAAATATACCTTGGCTGCGAAACATTTGTTTTGTACTAGAAAGCAGAAATTTTGACATTGAAACTTCCTGATTAGTGTCAGAAGGTCTGTTTTCATACTGCCTTATTTTTAATCTAGCTGATGTTAGGTTTAAAATAGACGATGAAAGACAAAATATAATTAATAGCAAAATAATATGGTACATTTTGGGACTGCTTATCATTTCTTAATACCAGTTAAATGGCTTCTGCCGTGGTATTATTTTCTACATGATTACTTCACCCATTTCACTAAGTCTTTTAAAGCAGGACACATTAAAGAAATGAATCAATATGTTAACATTTGTAGAAAGGAATACATTTCTAGTGTCTCTGACTCAAAGAGATAAAAGCATGACGCAGCACAGGTATTTTATTACTTTAAAGGGAGGCCCCAATTGTAAACTCTGGCCCTAATGTGTGGTCTTACCTGAACTAAATTTGGCAGCCACTCTGAACGCAGGGTTGCGAAATACTTCCCCAGGGTTGCGAAAACTCCCCCTGCCGCACCGTCTACCTCACCCCTTCACCTAATAGATACACCCTTAGGACTGTGGTATCAACATAACAGTTTTTGTTTTCCTTTTGAGGGTAAGTCACTCTTTTTTCCCAGCACATCACCACCAGGCCTTTCTGACTACACAAAATAGTGAGAAATCTCAGTGTGGTTTCTGTCACAGAGGTAAAATTAAGGTATTTGTGATTAATTTTCACTGGTGCTTTTGGGAGGCGTAACTGAGGACACCGTGATTGCTGGTCTAGGCCTAACAGTAGCCTGGTCATAATTAGTGTTGTTTTTTATAGGCCCATAAAATAACTTTCCTGGTGGTTTGACTCAGAAATGCATTTTAAATTCATCAATTACCTGAGAACTAATGAACCATTCAATTTAACAAAATTATCTGTGGAATGCCTTCTTTTTAAAAGGTGTGAGGATATTCTTGGAGGGTAATAGAAAGGTGAACAGAATGTGTTTTATGCCCTCTGAGCTACAGTTGTAAAAATAGAGTAGTAGCTGAGGGAATAGACAATAAGTATCAAATATTTATGCCCATCATTTGATTTAAAACATTAACATTTTAACTTATTTGAATACAAGCCATGGAAATTCCATCCATGGAAGGTGTCCAGATGATTTTCTGTTCTCACTTTTAAAGAAGCTTATTCAATTAAAATAATAATAGAAGAATAAATTGTCATTTACTGTGTCATGTACTATTTTAAGGCCTAATTATCAACTAACCTTCTATTAAAAGGCATCTTGACTAAATTAATTATAGTCATTAATTCTGTGTTTCGCACAATGCAGTTTGAGTCCCTTGAACTCACAATGATTCGTGTCCTTTTATATCTGTTATGTGATTGTGTACATGTCCATGCATGTGTGCATAATGTAGTTGGTATGCATAGTCATAAGTTCTACTAAAGTGTGGATATATGCACCCGAAATAGATGTAAATAGATGTACTTAGAAGTAAAAATGAGCTTACTTCTGTGTTTTTGATTTGAGATCTTTCTGAATGTAATTTTGCTGACTGTGGTTTTTTTCTGCCACTGTAGAGTCACTTAACCCTAGAAAAATTATAGCGAAGCAGTCTGCCAAGAGTATAGTGTGCCATTTGATAATAGTAATAATTATTGCTACTAAGAATAATCATATTCCTGTAATCCCAGCACTCAGGAGGCTGAGGCAGGAGGATCACTGTGAGTTCGAGGCCAGCTGGACCACATAGTGAGTTCAAAGGCCATCCTGAAGTACATAGAGAGACCCTGTCTCAAACAAATAAACAAAAAAGAATAATCATACCAACATTATTCTAACATGTATTCTTTTGGCCCCATGACCCAACGGATGACCCCCACAATACGTTTTATTTGCTCCGTACTTGGCACTATTTCAAGTCTTATACATGTGCAGTTCATTGTACTTCATGGTATTCCTAAGGCAAGAAATATTAACATCCCTGTTTTATAGATCGGGAAACCGAGGCAGGGAAAGGTTTAGGAAAATCCCATATAAATAATCTTACCTCAGCAGTGATCCTTCCGATCAGAGTAACCAAGACAGTGATAGCCCATCTTCAGTTCTGCACAGCCCACCTCTAGCATCACTGCCTGTTGGAGCTGCCTCTCATTACAGAATGTATTTTCCCCTAGGGCTAGGGCTTTAGCTCAGTGGTTAGAGTTCAATCACTCCTGCACCAAAAAAAAAAAAAAAAAGAATTTACTTGCCCCCAAGAGCATGGCGTCTAGTTATTTACCACATCTAGGGCTGCTCCCAGGCTCTGTTTCTGCCACGTGAGAATGCTTGATGTGGTGGGGGAACAAATATCAAAAACAGAACTCATGGAGATTATCTTCAGTGTTTTTTGTTGTGATGGGCAGAAAACTAAAATGCTTATAAGAAGGTGCTTAAAATGAGAATACATTAGAATGAGAAAGCTTAGAGTTGAATATATTCTTTAGACTTAAGGACAAGTGAGATTCAAAAAATTTAGGAACTACACATGTACATAAGCACCAAAATAAGGCCTCCTTCTCTCTCTCTCTCTCTCTCTCTCTCTCTCTCTCATACACACACACACACACACACACACACACACACACACACCCCCCAATAAAAGAATAGGGAAGATATTTTCATAAACTATACACTAATACAGTCATTTGTAAAAGAATATGAATGTTGTATTACAAATAACTAAGTAGGAATATGAAATAGCGGTATTAATTAGCAGGAACAAAGCACTCTGAAATCCAGTATGAACTATGCTTGGCAAAACTAAACAAAAAACCTTAAAGCTATTTTTTTTTAACTATTTAGAACTGATGATAGAAGAAAATTGGCTATATCTAGATTAGAGCTAGTAAACCTTAACCCCCCAAAAAGAACCCAGAAGGCAAAACTATATAATTATTGTCATTTTTTTGCTGCCATTATGGGGTGGAGGTAAGAAAATTATGTTCAAACCATCAAATATAAGTGAAAAAAGGCAAATGTATATTAGCCACTTAGAAAAAGCTACAGTAATACGGTCTTCATATAGTAAGTGAGGTTTTCTATAGCAGAAAAATTGGATTGTAGGATACTGCAAGACCTCACAAATGAGAATTGCCTCACTTTTGGTACTCTTTGACAAGTTGTGCAAAATAGAAGAAATCAATAAGAACAAAAAGGGGAAATCATTCTGATTTTCAAAAAGAATCCTAAAATGTAGACTCGTAGTTCTTAGAAACATTCGAAATTATGCTAATAATGTTTGAACTGTAGAAAAGATGAAAACTGGAAATTAGCAGTTTCCCTCATGAAGGCCATTATTACATGTGCTGTTCCAGAATCTGCTTGCCCTGCTCATCGCCTCATCTCCCAAATGGCTGCTGACTGCCTTTCCTCTCCTGCTGTGTTTCCAGCATCCACTTGCATTCAGTGGGTGAGAGATTAGGGGGTGAGAGAAAAAGAGGTGAGGGTGTGCAGGGAAGAGGTGAGGAGGTGTCAAGGTAAAGCAAAGGTGGCAACTCTTCTGTGTTCCAGCTCTTTCCTACTAGGTAAATGGCCATGGGCTTCAGTCCCTGCCTGAAGTCCCTGCCTTGCCTCCCCACTTCCCATTTAGATATCTCAGTTGTTCGTGACCCATACAGCAAACCTATTCCTGACATTAAACTCTGGTGCTAGTTACACTGTAAGTTGTTTCTCTTTGCCTCCTTGGACCCTGACTGGGATATAAGCCAGCCTCATTTTCTCTGTGTTGTAGTTATGATTAGCTGTAAGATAGGGTAGGAGAATGCCACCAGCATACTATATCTGGAGTCTAGCAAGACTTTTGATAGATAGTCTTATAATGCCTGTGAACAAAATGGGAGCAACATAGACCAGATTAGAAAGCAGTCCTAGATTGCTGGCATGTGTTAATGTTCAAAAACTGCCTGGTAAAGGACCTGGAAGTTTTCCGGAAGCCTCTCTCCTTGGCCGTGTCCTGCTCGGCATTATTACCAAAGCCTTAGACAAAGACATAAAAGTAGCCTTATCAAATGTGTGTGCGTTTACCCCACAAAGCTAGAAGAGAATTTATTTCAAATTTGAAAGGATAAAATTTATAAGGAAAAATAGAAAATCTTCCTGTAGGTTTAAATGAATTATAAAAATATAGGAGAGACCAAGCTTTTCACCATTTTATGTGGGTAAAGAAATCTGAAATTTTAATTCATTACATGCCCAGTACAAGCTGGAAGTGTGACGTGTCTTTTTTAAAAGAATAATTATCTATCTCTGAGTCCCATTAAAACATAACTAACATCTCTACAAACAGTTCAACTACTTCTCATGTGGTATGTTACAAGAGGGCTAGGAACAAAATTTAAGAAAGATACTGAAACACTGGTTTCCCCCAACTCTTGTAAAGCATTATATCCTTTACAGATTAGGCTCCCACATGTTTGTTCACTTTGGCCTCAGAATAACCCAGCAGAAGTTGTACTATTATCCCATTTCTCAGCCTTTGTTTCCTCCTGTGGACTCAAGGTTCATAGCTCACTGTGTGGCATTAGGCAGGCTGTTCTCACCTCTAGAACTAAGACTAACACAGAGTGATCAAGTTTTTGCTCAATATTTTCAAAAAAAAAACCAAACTGCCTTCCCATAGAGCAGTACATTCACTGTGCAAAAAGCTGCTTCATTGACTTTCCTGAACACTGTAGTAGAGCAAATTCCTGCATGGGGAAGGTTATCCCAGACACCCTCTAGAGTAACAGACACCCAGCTCAGAGAGGCTGATTTGATTTCTAGTTAGTGAACAGATTGATGATTTGTGGTTTTGAATTCAGACATACTTGCTCTACTTTTACAATTTCATCTCTAGCAATATAATTGTTTTTCTTATAATTTAGGATTAACGTACTCTGTCTGTGAAAAAACTTTTAAGAGCCTGAAATGAGGAAGTAAAGCATGACTAGTGTTTGGTGTAATTACCTACAGAAGAAATATTATGCTATTTCCCAGAATATGTCCCCAGAGTGAATATTTGCGTGTGTTCGATTTCATTCCTAGCTGTGAAATCCTTATCAGGGGTGATGAGAAGAATCATTTTGAAACATATTGAAGCAGAGAATAGAGTTTGCAAAGTATTATTAGGTTTGCTAAGTTGAACCTTTACAAATCATGCTGTCGGCATACTGCTGTAAAAATCAGCGCCTAGATGATAAAAGGTCCCTAAAATGACCTACTAAAGGCCACCAGAGTGACAGTGGTTGAAAAATGATAAAATTTACCTTGAAGATACCTTTCTGGCCTTCTTCATAGAACTGATATAATATAGCCCCTGCCCACATGGAATAGTTATGTTGAAAAAGGGTAGCATAGTTGAAAAGGAGAAACAAAAATTTTTTCAAAATTGATACAAAACAGCAAATTCTCCCAAAAGATTAAAACATGCAGGAGAGATTAAATTAGTCAGTGTTTTGGAATTAGCTGGAGATAATATTTTACTTTAGGTTTATTTCTGGTTAGGTTTAATAAAGGGAACTTCTCGGTCTTCGTAGTACTTGCTGAGTTCTTAAGAGTTAGTTCACATGTGTTCCTGGAAAAGGAAGCCTAGTTGTGGATCTTAAGCATTGTAAACCTTCTGTGTGAATGATCTGAAGGTCTGGGTACTCTGCCATGTTCATCTTTTAAAACTTGCAGTTACTGCCTCCCTTACCCCTTCTCCATTTTTCCCAGTCTCCCTAATCATAACATAATTCTCCCAGAAAGGTTTCGAAATTTTAACGTACCTGGGAGGTGGAGAAGAAGATGGAAGCTTTCCTCTTGAATGTCCCATATGTGGAATTTTGGGAAATTTGATGAAGAATTTGAAAACTTAACTAAATTGGAACTAGATGTAGTTCTGTATTCAGAATTTTTCAGATTTCTAGCAAAATGATACAGTAGATAAATCTTACTCTATGTAATTTCCCCACTACATATTCAAATACATAGATATTCTGATAGCGAAAGCATATAAATAGTCACAGTAAGTGAGATAAAGTGTTTAAGACATTAAACAGTTTCATGTTGGTTCAGATCAGATCAAAATTGCCACTGGCAAGTTAAAAACAGAACAAAATAAGATAAATGAACAAAAACCCTTTTGTTTTCAGAAGTTTCATGGCTTTAAGGTTGTCTGTTAACGTTTGTGGACCTATAATGTTTTGTCTGTAGTTGTTTAAGGAATTATCTTTACCGTTTCTGTTTTCAAGTGGTTAAGTGAAAGTTACTACTATTTTCCTCATTCCCCGCCCTGGGCAGTGGGAGATCTGAAGTTCAGGTGACAGTATCATCTCCCTTAGTCCTCACAAAATTCTCTCAGATTGGATCATTTCTGTTTCACAAAGGTCACAGGGAAGTGAGGAGCAAGGTAACTCATTCTGTGCCACAAAGTAGCACAGACTAGACTTTGCTAGTTATTAAGTAGCAAAACTAGCCATCAAACTTTGGTCTTTCCACCTCAGACCCCATCCTTCTACATTTTATCTTAGCCAAAAGGCAGAGAAGTGATCCCATCCTCCTTCTATTAAATCTTATTTTCATAGGACAAGCTTCTGACGAAACTGAAAAATTATGGTTCACGTGTATGTTTGTCTAAAGTTTGATGAATATGTCCCATTGCATACAGCTTTTTATTAATTTGAATCATTTAAATTTGGCAGAAGTAAGCTAATTGTAAAGTTTGACATTTGTTCTGATTATTTTTAAAGATGACACAATTGAAAAGTTTAATTATGGAATAATAAAGATATTTCATATTGTTCTCTCATTTTTGTTTTAAATATTTAGATGTGCCTGGCATCAGAGGGGGTGAAAATGGAAGAGACAAAGCTAATAAAAGGAAAAGAATCAGATGGTGGAAGATTTAAGGAATTGGAAAAGGGAAAGGAAGAAAGAGAAATAAAAGTGGAGAATTCAGATGCAACTGGGTTGCAAGAGGAAGAAGAATTTGAAAAACCAGCCAAGGAAAATTTAAGAGATTCTGAGGAATCAAGAAATTTTGAGGAGCTACAAATGGATGATGTAATGGCTATAAAAATGGAAGACTCCAAAGAAATTAGAAAGGAAGAATTAGAGGAAGATCAAAAATATAGTCATTTCCCTGATTTTTCTTACTCTGCTAGTAGCAAGATAATAATTAGCGATGTCCCCAGTCGAAAGGATCACATGTGCCATCCTCATGGAATTATGATCATCGAGGATCCCACTGCGTTAAACAAACCAGAAAAGCTAAAAAAGAAGAAGAAGAAAAGCAAAATGGATCGACATGGAAATGATAAGTCCACACCCAAGAAGACGTGCAAAAAGAGGCAGTCTTCAGAATCTGACATTGAAAGTGTTATATACACCATTGAAGCAGTTGCAAAAGGAGACTGGGGTGTTGACAAACTTGGAGAAACCCCTCGAAAGAAGGTTCGCACATCTTCAAGTGGCAAGGGAAACATTTTGGATGCCAAGCCACCAAAGAAAAAAGTGAAATCAAGAGAGAAGAAAATGTCAAAGGAGAAGTCCTCAGACATTACCAAAGAGTCAAGACCTCCAGATTTCATTAGTATTTCTGCCAGCAAGAACATTTCTGGTGAAGTGCCAGAGGGTATAAAAGCAGAACCATTGACCCCCACAGAGGATGCACTACCACCCAGCCTGTCGGGGCAGGCCAAGCCTGAGGACAGTGACTGTCACAGAAAAATAGAGACCTGTGGCTCCAGGAAATCTGAGAGGTCTTGCAAAGGTGCTCTTTATAAAACCCTGGTGTCTGAGGGCATGCTCACCTCTCTGCGGGCTAACGTGGACAGAGGTGAGTAACTGGCAGAGACCTCAAAAGAATACAAAGACCAAGCATAATCTTTCCTTCAAGCCTATTGAAAAGAACCACTATAAAGACCATGTGACATCAACATAATGTCTCACATTTGTACGGTTCTTTATGGTTTATGCATCATAGTCATTTGTGATTTTGCCTGATGTTTTCTAGTACCTTTAAGGAGTTTGTATCATTTAGTAACTACTTCTTAGGATATAAATTGAACTTTTTGTTTTACTGGTTTGGCTTGGCTCCTTGTTTCAAGGATCAGTATTAAATGGAACTTTTGGTTTGGTTTTTAAAACTAACAATGTCCTGAATGAGGCAGATGTATTTAACAGTCTCGACCTAAAGGCTCCAGAAATAAATACCCTATCTACTCTCTCCATTAGGTAGTCAGAACTGTAATTGAAGTGTTCTTTAAAACATGATGGCATCCACAAACTACCTAATGTGTATACCTTTACTCCATGGCGTATGTTATATAAATTTATCTATTTTAAAATACAGCATCTTGCTAAGGGACCAGCTCTTGCTGCAATCTTTATTTCAACAAGAAATGTACGACTCTTAGGCTGAATAAGTCCCGAATGAAGATAATGGGGAATACATAGTTCTCCAAGAATGTCATCCCTGTGAGCCTTGGAGAAATAAGTATTAATTGTGTCTTATCTGCAGTGGGCTGCCATGCTTTGGCTAGTTCTCAAATGGAACACAGGAATAGTTGTCTGTCTCTTGAGTCCTGTGGTACCTTTTAAATTATAAGACAACTTACTTTGGGGGTTTTAAGTCATTTTTCGCATGTTCTGTTACTAAGGAAAGTCCAGTGTGAATAACTTCAAGGGCTGTGTAACCCAGAGAGCCAGTCAGGGGTTCAATTGTGAAGGAGCTGAGACACCCTCTCCCAGCCCCGCTGTACTGAGCACATCCTGTGTCTTGACTCCCTTAGGTAAGCGAAGCTCTGGAAAGGGAAACTCCTCTGACCATGAAGGGTGTTGGAGTGAAGAAAGCTGGACATTTAACCAGTGTGGGACCAGTGGGAGTAAGAAATTCAAGAAGACAAAGCCAAAGGAAGACTCTTTCCTTGGGTAAGCACCGTGAGCATGTCCAGCTGCACCACACCGATCCCATCAAGGTTAACACAGACCACTGACTGCTTATTCTGGACTTTCCGTTTAATGCTCAGCTAGAGTCTAAAAAGCTCTCTAGTGCGCACAAATCAAGTGTGTCACTTGATTCTGGTAACACAGTCTTGTGAGTGATGTATCATTCACATTTTAGGTAGAGTAGAAATTAGATAGATTCTAAGCTATAGGTTGTGTTTGAATTGAAGTCTACCAAGTAGCACGGTGTGATCTTGTAAATCCTTTAATATTACTAGGACTCATTTTCCCATCTGAAACTTAGGGTGCATATTATTAGTATGCTTACATTTTGCATATTTTATGTACTATATTTATATTTATGGTACTGTATTTTTATTCATTTAATATTTCTCAGTGTACATATGTTTATAAACTAATATGACAGCTGGAATATGTGAGGTAAATAAAATTATGCTTCTACCTCTAACCTTGATTTGTTTAAACTATCTTTTACTGTAAGAGAAAAATATTATGTTGACTGTCGTGGCACAGAGAAATTGAATACATTGCTATGCCTTGAAATGTAGTGCAAATGAAGCAATGGCGCACATCAACATAAAATCATTAAGAATTATTTTATATTAATGTTACATAAAGACTCTTAATATAAAACATTTTGTTAGTAAGTTAGGAGATACAGTATTTTATATTGATGAGAAAAGTATCTGCATATTCAGTTGTACTGCTTTGAAAATCCTGTGAGATTTCTCATTAGCCCAAATTTGGAAAGAATACATTGAATAGAAATAATTTTCCACATTTTTTCATGTGTTTAAAGGTACGCAAATTTTATGCATTGGGTTTGTTGTATTTGTTTTATTCATAATATTTGCATTTCTATTTGTGGAATAATTTAATATTTTTCCTTGGGAATTACAGTGCTTTAAAGTGTGGTTAATTCTACAACTCCAGGTCATCATAAAGTAGGAACGTAGAAATTATTTTTCATGGTGCTTTCTCCTCAAATTTATTTATACTGAAATAATTTTATCTATTTCAATTCTAATCTTTTTCTTCAGTTTTTATTTTTTATTAGTACATTGTTGCAGTACATAACGATTACATTCCTTGTGAGGAGTTGGTACATTTTCAAAACACATCTCGATTCTTTTTCATCTTCTTCCCCTCCCCTCCTTCTCTTAATCCACTTAAAAGTCTGAGGTACTTCAAATTAGGTTTACTTATATTATGCTTAAATAATGATAAGAAAATTATGCCATTCGTCATTGTTAAATGATACTTTCAAGTGTAGAATTACCTAAAATATGAATAAATAAAGTGATCCTCGAGCATTTAGGCCAGTGGTGTGTGTCTTCTAAAACAGTTCCTCAGTCCTGGTGAATGTAGACACCAAGAGAGGAGCGAGTCTCATCACGGAAGTGCTAGGGGAGTGAGGCGAGCAACAGGGCTCCCCAACAGAACGGTCTCTGAGCTTCCATTAGAAACTGAGAAGTTGTAAGACACGCATTTTCACCAGAAACAGAATCAGTGCAACAGTCTTTTGAAAATCATTCCCTAAGAGATTGTGTGGGGTACGTGTATGTTTCACTCATTTCTGAGGAAGCCACACGTGAAAGTTGGGAGCGTGGTTTAAATCAGCAGTAGACGTCAGTGTTCCTTCTTCCTTAACCTCTTTAAATATTGACCTGTCGGGATCACATAGACCTATGATGGCGAACCAATGGCACGTGTGCCGCAGCAAGCTGTTTATTATCCTTGAAAGCTCTACAGGGTTCACCATCCCTGAGAGGGGCTGTTCAGTTAGACTCATTTAGAATGTGACAGTATAGTGCCGGAGTGGCAGCAAATGTTGATTCCTGTCAGTCTGCTTTGAGATTTGTAAATGAGCATTTTAAAACGTTTTAATCTCAAAAAATGTAGTACTTAGTTGGTGTAGCTAAGAAAATTCACTTAAGTATTGGCAGTTGGACCTTATGAGTTCCTCTTGCATTGTATGTATATACATTATATATATGAAACTCTTTGCTAGTATCTGTTTAGTATCAGGTTTTGTATAGGTATAAACTTTTTTTAGGTGAATGAGAAAAGATGATTTTATTAAAGGAGGAGCATCCACCTTTGATAGAACCTAGTAATGACCATCTTCTTTCGACTCCTCAGATGTCACCTGACCCTTCTACCTCTGTCTCTCAACTCTTGTGCTGTATATTCCTCCAAAACAGAGACTGGTTTTAGGTGGAAATATCTCAAGTTCATCCTGTAGCTGGAAGCCTAACACATCAGCTTCTATAAAACTGCGCCAAAGCTGCTTTCCTTTTCCCCACATACCTTTTGCTTCTTGTCCAGCAAGCACAGCAGTTCTCTGGCGGCTTCCCAGTCTTTCTGAAGTGTACATTAGTTGCTAAGTCTCACTAAATGAAAGCAAGTAGCCAGTTTAGGATCCAGCAGGCATCCTGCCATTGCTGGGGTTGCAGGGGTGGAGGTGGTCAGTCAGCCCAAAATTGCCCAACTTTGCCAGTGACATTTTAAAAGTCATTTGTGGTTTGAGCTAAAGTGGTGTTGCCTTCCTGCCAGTAGTATGCTGGCATGACTTTGCTCACTAAGTGTTTTGTTCTCATCTGCCCAACTCTCCAGAATTTTTTCTAATATCCAAATTTTGTATGCTTTTTGTTTGTGTATGTTTTAATCAAGCACTAGTCATTTGTTTTTTGAAACACTCATCTTACAAAACTACCAACATATCATTTTGCCAGTAAGCTTGCCAGTGCATATTCCTGTATATAATCTTTTGAATGAGGGACTACCTGAGTAGAGCATGCTTTGTACTAAACTTTATGAGAAATTCTCATGCCGACAGAGAGAAAGGCAAATTCCCCACTTAAGATATATTCTAATATTTTCAATGATGTTTCAGCTTTTCTAGATAACTTGAGTTTACTAAGAAAATTGTGTTAGTCTTCTTGATCATTTCTGAAAAGGTGTTTTTCCTTGCACAGAATTTATTTAAAATAGCCTAATTTCCAGGGCCCTGTTTTCAAATGGAATGTCTTAAAATATATCTCGTATCTTTCTCTGTTCAAATAGTGGTCGTGTGCTGATTGATTTCCCTCTCCACTTTTAATAGCTCAGCAAAGCTGGATGAAGAATTTGAAAAGAAATTCAACAGCCTTCCTCAATATAATCCTATTACTTTTGACCGCAAATGTGTACCTGTTGCAAGAAAAAAGAAGAAGACTGGAAGTGTGTCCTCAGAACTGACTAAAACCAGCAAAGGTTAGATGTGACCTATACCTCCTTGCTATGTGGTCAGAATCTCAACTAACCTCTTGGCTAAGCTGCTGCACCTCCCATTAGATAAGTCAGTGATTTGATTTAAAACTGAGGCACTAAGGAATCAGAATTTCATATTGTTTCCCCAGATTATGTTGGGTCCTGTCTCCCTTCTTCCTTCTGAATTCTCCTTAGCCTCTGTCCTTTAGCAACCCAGACTGTACATTTGGCGTTAAAGACGTATCCAAGCTTTTTCAAAAGTGTTACACATGGTCTCCAACCTTTTTGCTCTCCAGAATTCTAATCTAGGATTTTGGGCTTTTCTTGAGCAGAAACTGCTGAGACCAATTCTTCTGTTCTTTGAATCTACAGTGGGTTCATTCTAGGACTGTGAAATCATTTTATTTGCCTGATAAGCAGACACTATTCTTTATTGATAGAATGGGCCAAATGAAAATAAAAATACCTATACTACTCCAGCAATACATTTTTCAATTGATTTTGTTAAATTTTAGGAAAATACTTTGTTAACCGTATTTATTTTCAAAAATATCACCTTCTCCTTCCATATCTCAGGGAATCTCTTAAAATTATTAACATGACATGGCTAGATCCCAGTACTTATAGTCCCACCCAGAAGGGAACTTAAAAGAGTTCCCTGGGAACTCTGTTTTGTGGTGCAGAGGCTGGAATGCCAAACATCTACTCAGGACATTCAAGCATAAGGAATGATTGACCTCCAGTAATGACAATAAAAATGTCATTAAGAACATTGTCTTCCAGTTTACTTTAGTTCTAAAGATCATTGGGGAAATATTCCTCTTGTTTTCCTCACAGATACGAAAGACCAGCTGTCCTTCAAGGACAGGACATGGCAATATGAAGAATTGGTGTGCTACACAATAGCTGCTTTCAGGATCAGGACTTGATAGAAAAGTTGTTGGAGTTATCTTGGCAAAACTAGCTGCCTGTTCCCTGCTTTGTGTCAAATCAGATTAATTTCCTTCTTTTGTGGAGTTTGGACCAAATGTAAACAGTAATGGGGAAGACATTACTTCTCGGTCTTTTGGCTGTGATTAAGTATAATGGAGAGACACAGTTTCACGGATTTTGAAGGGATATTTAAAGCATATGAATTAGGAAAACTTAGGGAAGAAACCTAAACTGCTGTTCCTCAAGACTAGCCCTTTGCACACTGGAACTGCCACAGCCAGAGGGTCCCTTTGAGATCTGTATCTCAGAACATCATTGACAAGCAGATGAAAATTCCCACTTTAGTGATTAATGATACCTAAAAGTCATTTTAGAATTTGCCGTTTTTCTCTGTGGTTAATAAAAATAAGTCTAATGAGTAAAGAACTGAAAAAAAAAAGTTGGATCATCAGGTTTGCTCATCTAGGAAAATAGTATTGTATAAAGCTCTTCCAAGATGGATATGAGAAGAAATAAAGTAGACTCATTGACAGGTAGCTGAGCACCAGATTGGGGACTAAATCCAGTGACAGTCTTCGTGCCCTGGAGATCTTTAGTAATAGGCAAAGCAGTCCCTGACTCCAGTGGTGAGCTCCCATGATTCTTGGAGTTAAAGTTGAGCTCCCATAATTCTTGGAATTCAAGTTGCTGATAAATCCCTGACAAGCCAGTAAAATGGAACTTAATAGGCTGATGTACAGGATGCTTTTCTTATCCCACTTCTCACGGTTCAAGACCTTCATTCTTCAGCTTTGAGATGGCTGCATATCTTAACTCTTTCATTGAGCCTCTGGAGTCACAAAGTCACTGATTGTTATACAGTATATTGATAATTACATATGGGGGGAAGTCTCACAGTTTTGCCTTGCATTCTTTCATGGGGAGAAACAAGGAATTGAAATAATGCAGAAATTAAATAATATATTCCCTGTTTAGCAAACTAAAGAAATAGTATTTGTGCCTGATTGTAATTTGGCATTAGCAGCAGCAGTGTACTACACTACAAGTTATTAATGAAATTATCACACCAGCTGTGCCATAATTGCCTGATCTTTAGGGGATAGAGGAGATTGTTTTCTTAGACTCTAGACCCTTTGCATCTTTGCATAATGAATCATTCAAAGCAAACACTGTGTATGAGATCATTAGTTCATTAGTAAAAGTGCACGTGTCCATTGGAAACTCACATTCCCCCAACAATTTGCCATTTGTCTATTTTCTCCTATATCTGTTGCCATTCAACATTCATTGTATTTTTTTTCCTGATTTATACTTGCACATTTTTAGGTACTTCAGGTTATGTAAAACATGCAGTTTTTTTCTGAAATGTTGTTCCTAGAAGCAACAATTATTTATGCCTTTTACAGTTATAAATCCCAGAATCACAGTACTTGCTTCACTTTATTCCTCTGTTTGCCCATTGGTTTCCTATTCCTGCTTTTCCAGATCTTCTCTGCTCCTTTCCCATGGTCTTTACATTACTTTTGCCTTATTCCTTATGTTTGTGTAATGGGTTTTCTCAAAAACTGTATTATAAAGGGGATGAAAATAACTAAGTGCCAGTTCTTCCAACTGAACTTGGGCTACATTATAGGAAAATAGGGGATAATGATTTATAATAGCATTTCCTCTTGCTTTCAAGAACAAATTATCCAGTAAATTATAATCCTTCTAACTCTCAATGAACTTTAGCTGAAGTAACCCAGTCTGACATTTTTTCCCAAATTATCTCTGCTATTTGTATTTTCAAATGAAAACTTTAAAGTATAAGTCTGTAACTTCTTAAGATACTTGTTTTGACACATTATTTTATGTATACTGCTAATGTTTGAAGCATGATTTACAAAAGCAGCAAAAGTCAAGAGTTTCCTGCAAAATAGTAATTTTCAAATGTAAGTAGGGTCTTGGAGAAAAAGCAAATTAAGTTCAGTTTAGAGTGTTGTAGAGTATTTATTTATGCCTCATCTTGGCCCTTGATTTCTCTTCTCTTTTATTCTTTATGTCTTTACACAGTTTTTTGGCTCATACCAAATGTGCTGTTGTTCTTTTTTATTTTTTTTTAATTGCCACTTAGATTTTAAGTTTGAAATTTAAAACAATGAAAGATTTCAGGTTTTTGGTTTTTTTTTTTAATTACAGTGGTAATAAAAATAGTAGGTTCACAAATTTAAGGGTTGAAGACAGAGACCCATGTTTGGGATTGAGCCACTCTGAAGGTACTTTCAGTCTGAGAAAACTGAGAGCTGGTGATAGCCAGGCCAGCTGCCCCGGTCAGGAAGTTAGACTCTCCAGGTCAGGCAGAACATGGTGAGTGCATGTTTGCAACGCATGTACTGATAGAATCAATTTTCAGCACCTTAACAAAGCCTGCCTGTCTGGTGAAGGGGGAAGCGCCTTCCCTTTACTGAATATTAACTTGGTTGTGGCTGGTACACCTATTGATACACTTGCTTGTGGCCACATACCCACATGCCCAGCAGCTGGGAGCACTTCGCTATAAATTATTGCAAAGGAATAATAGTTACTCATACTGAAGTATCCAATACGACAATGCCAGCCTACTCTTAAGACACAACCTCTGGTTATTTTTAGAGCTTAAAAAGACAAAACTGTGGTGAAAAGCCACTACCATTGGAGTTATACTTGACATTTGTTTCCAACAACAATCTTAAGGAGGGGTTCACTGATTCACTTGTTGACCTTGAAACATTATCCTGCCAGGCTAACACTGAAATGGCTTCTGTGTCACTATAGCTTTCTGTCATAAAAATGTCCATTTTTTAGCCAACCTTGAACAACATTAATGTTTTAGAAAGGTTATTGTTGGGGCTGGGGATTTAGCTCAGTGGTTAGAGTGCTTGCCTAGCTAGCACAAGGCCCTGAGTTCAATCCCCAGCACCAAAAAAAAAAAGGAAGAAAGGTTATTGTTAACATCTCTACAGAAACTCACTTTTTTTTGGTACGGTACTGGCATGCTATCATTGAGCTACATCCCTAACGACCCCCCTCCCCTTTTTTTTTAATTTCAAAATGCAGTCTGGCTAAATTGCCCGGCTGGCCATGGTCTCCTCAGACTCCTGAGTATCTGGGATTATAGGCGGTACCACCCACCATGCCCAGCTCTGTGGCAACCTGGTATCCTCTTGGCTTGTGTTTGGGCCTCTTTTGTTTTCTGCAAAGCTGTGAAGTTGAGTGCAAAGAAACTGTTACCTTCAAAATGTAGACCATCCTGCCCCAAAACTGCACTGGAGGTCTGAGACACTGTACACCAGCCATGAGTGATACTGATCAGAAAGAAGCTGAAGTTGATGCAATTATTCTCTCAAGAAACTTGGTAAGGAAAGAGACAGGATGGAAGCTTGAGAATAGTGTAGAGCAGAGACGGCGAACCTTTTAGTGCTTTCAGTGATAACAGCCAGCCAGCTGAGGCACATGTGCTGTAGGTTCCCCACACTGGTATAGAATGAAGGACAATTACCGATTTTTTGTACAATTGTTGATTTTGTTTTCTAAATGATTCCTTCTAATACTCTTCTCTCCTTTTCACTTCCTACCTTTTCCTCTCTCTTAAGAGCACTTCTATGTTTATATAACAAATAGCTAAGAAAAAAAATAATAGTAGATTTCCTTATATTGACTTTTATTTTCTGTAGAAAACATGTTAAATGTTGTCATGTATCATGTCTGTGAGCATTAAAAATTAAGTTGTTCACTTCTTTGACTCCCATTTTGCTACTTTTCAGGGTCTAGAATTAAATCTCATCTACTTTCTTTGCAAGTTTTTTCACTTTCTTTGAGGGAGTTGTCATTTGCTTAGACTATTTTATAGCTATATTTTAGGAAGTGATGGGAGCAAAGAATTTAAAAATGTAATTCTACTGAAGCTCTTCTATATACAAAACCACCCCAGAAGGTTTTTTTTTCCCCCCATATTAATAGTGGCAAATTCTAGCTTTGTTCTTAATGGGTACTTTTTAGATTCTTCTGAGTCTGTTTGGGTCTTTAAAGATACATCCTTTTCTTTTTTCTCTACCCATTCCATACATCAAATCAATTTGTTTCTGTGAACCACTTTTTTATATTACTCTCTGTGAACCAATGCATCATTATTTTCCTACATGTAAACCATTAGGTTCTTTATGATCCTGAAAGTTTCAGAAGTTTATTCTGCTGCTTCCTGATCCTGTTTTCCATGATTGCTAGTGTATCATTTTGGTGCCCTAGCCCCGGTTTTGTAAAATACATGAGGTAGTGATTGCAAACAAATTGTAGAGAACACCTGTAGTATTAGTGTAGCATATATACATGACCTATTTTATTTGCACGTGTTAAATTTATTTTCTTTTCTCTTGTTCACTTTTTCCCAAAGAAGCAAACAAGGAGGCATTTTATATTTCCATTTCAGGCTACCACCAACCAATTCAGAGGTGTTTGCTATTAGTTATTTTAGAAGGATGCCTTGGTGAAGTCATCTAAAAACCCTTGCATAGCTTTATGGTATTAGTAATAATAGCAGCACATATCATTTTGGCACATGTTGTGCCAAGTAGTTCTTTATGAGCTTTATTTATTCATGAAACAAAATTCAGAACCTGTCATGTACTAAGCACTATTCTAGGCTCTTAGATTATATCTGTGAATGAAAGCAAAGAAGTCTCCTGCTATGGAGGTTACATTATACTAGGAGTACAAGACAATAAATAAGCCTAAATGAAGAAAAGTATATTATGTGTGTAAAAGGAAGACATGCTATATAAAAAAGAATAGATTGCTAGAACTCCTAGGCAAAAGATCAACAAAGAAACAGAAAATTTGAGGCACACTATAAACCAACTGCAAGTAGAAAGACCTGAAACACTCTACCCAATAGTAGCAGAATGTACCTCCTTTTCAGATGCACATAGAAGAGTCTCCCAAATTGGATGTTGCTGAACAATAAAATAAAGTGATAAATTTTTTGTTCAATTTTTATTTTTTATTACTACATATTTATAGTACATAATGATCACATTCCCCATCGGGAGTTGGTACATGTATATAAACATCTCAGTTCTTTTTTGATCCCTTCCCCTCCCTTCCCTCCATCTCTTGGTCCTCTTCCCATTTGCAGATGATTCTGCTCCCTTATCTCCCTTTGTCCTATTATCTGTCCTTTCTCCTTTCTTTTTTCTCTTCTTTTTATTTATTCATTCATTCATTCAATCATTCATTCATTCATTCATTTTTTTGGCATTTTGAGATGGGTTCTTGTTGTATAGTTCATTCAGGCTGGCCTTGAACTCACTATGTAGCCCAAGCTGGCCTTGAACTTGCAGCAGTCCTCCTGCCTTAGCCTCCCGAGTGCTAAGATCACACATGTGTGCCACCATACCCAGGTCTATCCTTTCTTTTGTGCTTTATTTAATTCACTTAACATTATGGTCTCCAGGTGCATCCATTTTCCTACAGATGACTCACACTTATTCTTCTTTATGGCCATGTAGTACTCTGTTATATATAAGTACATTTTCTTTATCTATTCATCTGATGGTCATATAGGCTGCTTCCAAGATTTAGCTATTGTGAATTGTGGTGCTATAAACATGGGTGTGCATATATTGCTGTAATATGATGTCTTTAATTTTTTGGTAAGACACCTAGAGAGAGAATAACTGGGTCAAAGGGAATTTCTAGTTTTAGTTTTTTGAAGAATTTCCATACTAATTTCCATAGTGTTTTTACTGGTTTACATTCCCATCAACAATGTAGGAGTCCTTTTTCCCCACAGCCTTGCCAGCATTTATTGTAATTGTATTTCTTAATGATAGCCATTTTTCCCAGAGTAAGACGGAATCTCAGTTTTGTTTTAATTTGCGTTTTTCTAGTGACCAGAGATGCTGGACATTTTTTCATGTATTTATTAGCCATTGGTACCTCTTCTGAGAAGTGTCTAGTCATTTCAGTTACCATTTTATTAAACTTATTTACCAAGAACATGTATTGGTACATTGCATACATAATGATCACATTCTTCATAGTTAATTTGTACCTGTACATGATGTATCTTGGTTTCCTCCCCTTCCCCCCCTTTCCCCTTTTCCCCTCTTTATTTACAACAGCTTTATTTATATTTTTCCATTTTTTCCCCTTTTTCCTTTCTTTTCTTTTTTGCTTCCTTCTTTTCCCCCTGTTCCCTCCCTAGTTCCCCTTCAGTTACCATTTTTTGATTGGGTCTTTCATTTTGGGTCATCTAATCTTTTTAAGTTCTTTATACTATATATTAGTCCTCAGTCTAAGGAATGGCTAGCAAAATGTTTTTCCCATTGTATCTTCACTCTGTTGATTCTTTTGCTGTGCAGAAGTTTTTGAGTTTGATATGATCCCATTTGTTGATTCTTAGTATTATTTCTTATGCCATCAGGGTTCTATTCAGAAAGTCCTTGCCTACACCTATGTCTTCAAGGGTTGTACCTATTTACCTTCCAGCGGATTAAGTGTCTCTGTTTTGACATTGAGATCTTTGATCCATTTTGACTTTAGTTTAGTACATTGTGAGAAATAGGTGTCTAGATTCAGTTTTATGCATGTGGATAGCCAGTTTTCCCAGCACCATTTATTAAAGAGGCTATCTTTCCTCCAGTATCTTTTTGACCCCTTTGTCAATGATCAGATATTTGAATGTATCTGGGGTTGTTTCTGCATTCTTTAGTCAGTTCCACTGATCCACATGTCTATTTTTGTGCCAGTACCACACTGTTTGATCACTGTAGCTTTGTGGTATAATTCAATATCCGGAATTGTGATGCCTCCCCATGCTCATACCAGTAGACACTGAAAAGCCTTTGACAAAATCCATCATCCATTCAGTGATAGAAACCCTGAAGAAAATAATTATGGAAGGACTTATCTCAATATGATAAAAGTCCTATATGACAAACTTACTGACATCATATTAAATGGGGAAAAACTGAAAGTTTTTCAGGAGCAAAACAAGAATGTCCACTATTACCACTTGTGTTCAATATAGTACTCGAAACATTAGCCAGGGCAATTAGTCAAGAGAAAGAAATACAAAGGAGATATATATATGGAAAGGCACAAGTCAAATTGTCATTATTTGCAGATGACAGGATCCTTTATAGAAGACACAAAAGGGGGCTAGGGACTTAGCTCAGTGGTTAGTGCTTAGAGTGCTTGCCGCACAGGCACAAGGCCCTGAGTTCGATCCCCAGCACCAAAAGAAAAAAAACAGAAGACACAAAAGATTCCACCAAAAGACTTGTAGAATTAATAACCAAATTCACTAGTGTAGAAGGATGCAAAATCAGCACACAAAAATCAATTGCATTCCTGTACGTGTATAACGATCTCACTGAGAAAGAAATTAGAAAAATGATACCATTCGCAATAGCATCAAGAAAAATTAAATGCTTAGGAGTTGCTGAGGAAGTGACAGACCTCTACAACAAAAATTATGGTACCCTGATAAAGGAGACTGAAGAAGAAATAAAAAAAATGGAAAGATATCCCCTGTCCCTCGATAGCCAGAACCAATATTCTCTTTTTTTAATCCAATTTTCGTTCTCTTTATTTTTTTTCACATACAGTTAATCTTTTCTTTCTTTTTTTTTTTTTTGGAACCAATATTCTTAAAACAGCCATGCTTTCAAAAATGATACACAGATTTAACACAATCCCAATCAAGATACCAGCAGCATTCCTCACAAAACTAGAGAAAACAGTCATAAAATGCACAGGGAACCAGAACAGGTAAAAGAGCAAACTGGGTAACAGAGTAAACTGATAAATTTAAAAGGATTAAAATAATACCATAGTGGAATGAAATTAAAAATCAATAACAAGAGAAAACTTGGGAAATTCACAAATATGTGAATGTAGAACAACAATACATACACAGAAAACTCATAGTCAAAAAAGAAAGGAAAATCAAAAAGAACTATGAATGGATAAAAATGAAGACACAGCATATCAAAATTTTAAGTGCTACAACTAAAGCAATATTTAGAGAGAAATTTATTGCTCTAAATGCCTATACTGAGAACAAAAGAAAGATCTTAAATCAATAACTTACCTAGACTTTCACCCTAACAATCTGGTAAAAGAAAAGCATACTTAAACTAAAAGGTTTAAGAATGAAAGGAAATAATAGAGATAAGAGAGGAAATTACTAAAATGAAAATTAATTAATTAATGGAAAAATAGACTTTGAAAAGAACAACAAAATTTAGAAATGGTTAGCTAGCCTGTGATCAAGAAAAAAAGCTTCCATTTACTAGAAACAGAAATGAAATAGAGGACATTACTACCAACTCTACGGAAATGAAAAAAGATTATAAGGGAATACCATGAACCAATATACCAATAAATTAGAGAGGCTAGATAAAATGAGCACTTCATGAAAAGACAAACTACCAAAACCAATTTATGAAAGATAATCTAAACAGGCTTATCACTAGTAAAGAGATTGAAAAGCAATCATAACTTTGTCCAGGAGCAAAAACCAAACAAACAAACAGACCCAGATGACTTCACCACTGGACTCTACCAAACTTTTGAAGAATAAATGCCAGTGCTTCACAGATGATTCCAAAAAATTAGCAAAGGCGTGAACCCTTCCAAATTCTGACTCATTCTAATGTCATACTAGACAAAGACATCACAAGAAGCAAAAGCAGCAGACCAGTGTCTCATATAACTATGGGCACAAAAATCCTCAACAAATACTAACAAACCAAATTAGCAAAATATAAGTTATACACCGTGACTAAGTGGGATTTTACCCCGCAACTGTAAGGTTGGCTTAACATCCAAATATCAGTTAATGTATTACTCAAGTCAAAACCACATGATCATCTTGGTAGAGGTAGAAAAAGCATTTGATAGACTCCAGTCTTCCTTCATAATAAAGGCAATCAACAAATTTAAAAATAGAAAGGAATTACATCAACCTGATAAAGAGCATCTCTATGGTAAATATACAACTAACATACTTCTTGTAAAAGATTAAATGTTTTCCCTGTAAGTGTAGGAACAAGACAAGGATGTCCGGTCTTGCCATTTGTATTCATCATTGTACTGAATCTTCTAGTCATGGCAGCTAGACAAGAGGAAGAAACGAAAGGCCCTGAGATTGGAAAGAAAGAAGTACAACTGTGTCTATTCTAATGACATGACTGTCTTAGCCACTTTCCTTGTTGACAGAACACAATACCTGACATCCACAATTTAAGAGAGGAGAAATTTATGTTGGCTCACAGTTTGCAGAAGTTTCTGACCATAATCCTCTGGATCCAAGGCAGGGCCATGTAGCAGAGGGGTATGGCAGAGGGACAACTGACATCATGGAAAGGAATTAGGTAGCAGGAGGAGCCAGGAAGGGAGATTAACCCTTCCAGGCCACATCCCCAGTAACGCACCTCTTTCGACCAGGCCTGTTCTCCTAACAGCAAGGCAGCTATAAGCCCCCTAATGCGGTCACCTTCCCAAAGCCCCACCTATGATCGCCCAAGACTGGGTAGGGGGCATCTAGATATACACCACAGTATTCCATCCCTAGCCCCTAGAAGACTCATGCACATGTAGAAAATCCTAACAAATCCATTTAAAAACTTTTATAGCTAATAAATGATTTCACTAGGGATATAAGATACAGTAATACAAAAATAATTATATGCTATACACTATACACTTGGAATGAACAATCTGAAACTGAAATGAAAGAAACAATTCCCTTTCCAGTGGCTCCCCCCCAAAAAGGTCTTTGGGATAAATTTAACAAAAGAAGTGCAAAATAAACCAGTTATGGTGGTGCACACTTGTAGTCCCAGCACTCTAAGAGGCTAAGTCAGAATTGCAATTTCAAGCCCAGCCTGGAAAATTTAGTAAGACTGTCTGAAACAATATATGTTAGTATAAAGGCCCTAGGTTCAATCCCCAATACCAGAAAAAAAAAGTGGGTCATAATAAAAACTGCAAAACATTGTTCAAAGAGAAATGATAGAAATAAATGGAAAAATATCCAGTGTTCATGGATTGGAGGATTTAACACTGTTAAAATGGAAATACTCTCCTAGACCTATCCATAAATTCAATCCAGTGCCTCTGAGAATCTTAGCTGATTTCTTTTTGGTTATTAACAAATAAGCCTAAGAGTAATATGGAATGGTAAGAGATTCAGAATACCTTATACAATCCTGAAAAAAAAAACTAATAGTTGATTTCAAAATTACTATGAAATCACAGTAATTAAGACAATGTATAGTGAAATAAAGATAGACTTTTTGAACAGTGGAACAGAAGTGAATGTAAAGAAATAAACCCAAACATTTTTGGTCAGCTGATTTTCAACAATAATGAACAAAATTCAATGGCAAAAGTATAGTCTTTTAAAAAAAATGGTGCTACAAAGCAGCTAAGTATCTACAAGCAAAAGAATGAAGTTGAGGTCTTATGTGGTGTACTTTGGTATACCGAATTCAACTTTAAATGGATCAGAGACTTAAATGTAAAGCAAGACTTTTCAAAGAAAACATAGAGATGAAACTTTGTGACCTCGCACTGGCAGTGGTCCTTAGATATGGCATCAAAAGCCCAAGCATAAGAGACAAAACAGATAAATTGGACTCTATCAAAATCAAAACCTTTTGTGCTTCAAAGGACATTGCCAAGAAAGTGAAAAGGCATCTCACAGAATGGGAGAAAATAATCACATACCCACTAAGGAACTTGTATCTATAATATATAAAAAACTGTTAACAATTCAATAGTAAAAAAATTTAAAATAGGCAAGTGATCTCAGTAAGCATTTTCTCTAAAAAAGATACACAAATAACCAATAAATACATTTAAAAGATGCTTGACATTATTGGCTGTCAGCAAATACAAATCCAAACCACAGTGAGAATGATACCACTTCACATCCTTAAAATGGCAGTAATCAAAAAGATAATGACAAATGTTGGTGAGGATGTAGAGAAATTGAAGCCATTATACGTTGCTAGTAAGAATGTAAAGTGGTACTGCTTCAATAAGTAGTGTGATTATTCTTCAAAAGGTTAAACTAGGGTTACCATATGCTTAAGAGAAACACATACATCCTCACAAAAGCCTGTATTTGAATATTTATAAAAGCATTATTTGTAATAGCCAAAAAGTGGAAGTACTCCAAGTGTCCATCAGCTGTTGAGTGGATAAACAAAATGTGTTATATCCTTACAATGAAATATTATTCATCATGCATGCATAGGCTTTGAAAATATTATGCTAAGTCAAAAAGTCAGAAACTACTTACATGATTCCATTTATATGAAACTTGCGTAATAGGCAAATCTATAGAAAGTAGTTTACTGATTGCTTATGGATAGGAATGTAGCAGGTATAGGAGTGGGAGTAACTAAAAGGTATGGGATGTATTGAGGTGATGAAGTGTTCTAAAATTGGTGATTGTTGTAAATATCCCTGAACATAAAAACTTTTTAATCAGTTAAAACAATAGGTTGTAAGAGAAGGAGATCACAGGTGACAGATATGGGGTTGAGTTGCAGCTCTACACAGAGTGGTCCGAAGACACTTGAGCAAAGCCTTGAGGGGAGTGGAGGAACTTAGCCCCACATTCAGGAGGGCAACAGCAGACATAGGAATGAGGCTCTCTGTGCTGGGAACAGCCAGGAGGCCAGAGCAGCTGGAGAGAAGTGAAGAAAGAAATAAGGTTCAGCCATAGTGGGACTGAATCATAGAGGTTCTTGTCAGATATTGTAAGATTGCTGGCTTTTCTTTCTTTTGTGTGTTTGTGTGGTTTCTTTGTTTTTTTTGTTTGTTTGTTTGTTTTTGTTTTTGTTTTTGGTGCCAGGGATTGAACTCACTTTCTTGTGCTTGCTAGAGAAACAGTCTAACCACTGAGCTAAATCTCCAGCTGGCTTTTCTTTTTTAAGTGATTTTTTATTAGTACACATTTGCAGTACCTAATGATTACCTTCATTATGGGGAGTTGATACGTGTGGATAAAGCATCTTAATTCCTTTTTTTTTTTTTTTTTTGTGGTGCCGAGGATCGAACTCAGGCCCTTGTGCTTTTGCAAGGCAAGCACTCTAATCACTGAGCTAAATCCCCAGCCCCATCTTAATTCTTTTTATATCCCTTTCCTCTCCCTCTCCCCTGCATCTCTTGGTTCCTTTTTCCAAAAGGTGTATCTGTCTGTATCCTGTTATCTTTGTTTTGCTCTCTTTTCAAACATGGAATAGAAGAGGTCTGGATGAAGTGATGAATTTGGAACCACCAGTTTATAGCTGGTATTTAAATCCTGGAGGTTAGGAGTAATCACCAGAGGAGTAAATAGAAGACAACTGCTGAAAAAAGACAGTCCAGAGCAGTACAAAATTGAGAAGTCTGGGAAAAGAGGAGGAAGCAAATGAGACCAAGAGGGAAAGATCAGTGAAGGAAGAGAAAAAGCTAGAAGGAGGTGTCCTGGAATCCCAGTTAAGGAAGCATTAGAGGTAGAGGGTATGGCTGGAGTGGAGAGCCCTGTCAGGAGCTGCTGGTGTAGCCCAGCAGGTTGTGGCTCTGCCACTGGCCTTCCCGGCATCAAGTCTGATCTAGAGAAGAGCAGGTTTTCTGGAGTGGCTGGGTGGAAGGAAAGAAATTATGGACAGAAAGGAATTATGGACGGAAAGAATTATGAAGGTAGGCAGCCTTGTGAAGAGAGTTGCTGTAGGGAAAGCAAGAAATTGCGACAGTATCTGACAAGAGGGGTGTTTGGACAGAAGCCTTTTCCTTGAATTTGGGATAATAATATATGCTTGTAATATGGATGGAACAGCCCACTAGAGGGGACGGTGGGCTAGCTCATTGCCAGAAGGCAGAACACCGTGCTGAGGCTGGTCAGTGGGAGGTGCAACAGGACAGTGTGTGCAGTTGCCACACCAACCCTGTGAGTTAGGCACTGCAGTGATCCTCATTTACAGATGAGGAAACAGACTCTACTATGTAACGTTATTCACATAGGAATATACACAAAGTGTAGGAAGCAACTTGCATTGGGGAGGTAAACACTACTGTTGGTATTTCAGATTAACTGTAAACCTCTATTCTGTTTTTATCTCAGACAAGTAAGATAGAATCTGAGACTTCTCCCCCTCTTCTTCAGAAAAAAAAGGGTTTTTTTACCTACTGTTTTTCTGTTTTTAAAATCACTTTTATCTATCTAGGATAGCCTCAGAAAAGGCCAGAGAGCTGTGCTGTCAGGTCAGCCATCATCCTGAAAGTGCTATTCTTGTTGTGAAAATCAGTCTTAGGAGAGATGAAACGCACATTGCCATCCATTGCTGCATGGTATTTAGGAGTCTAAAGTGAAACCTTTTGCCTATTACAGACTATTGCCAATCTGCTGTCACTGGTTACAGTCTGAATTTACTCACTAAAACTGCAGTTTCCACCTAGTCCCATCCCTAATGGAGGCCTCTACCCAATATGTTTCCAAGGAAAATCTTCTTGGGTTTAAAATAAACTTAAAGAATGGGGCTGAGCACCAGCTAGATGAATGAAGATGCAAGATAGTATTTCTTGTAGTTCATTATTTACTTATTCCGCAGGAGGGAGGAGGGTGTAACTGCTTAAAAAACACACATTATTATTTTGTGAAACACTGCAAATTTAAAATATTTATATTGTCTGTAGGTCCTTTCCAGTCTCAGAAAAAGAACTTATTCCACAAAATTGTCAGCAAATATAAGCACAAAAAGGAGAAGCCTAATGTTCCAGAAAAAGGTATTGATGCCTTCCATCCTCCATTAAGGTTTCTTGGTCACCTGCATTGCGAACTTGTCCTTGAGTGATGTTTCTGTGCACTGCCTTTGCCTACTCCTTGCCTGTGCTTGCTTCAGGGCCATCAGCTCCTGATATGAGCGGTTTCATCCTTTCTGGACTCTGCAGCTAATTGCAAATCTCCTTCACTTGGATTCCTCCTGAAATCCATACGTGTTCAGAGTTCCATATGAGTCCTAGAATAGCTTCTTCTCATCTACATTTTGGTGCATTTTGTAATTTAATCTTCTGGACCTCCTATGCATTTATTTTCCTTAGCTATTCTTGTTTTTCTCATATTTTGCAGCCTTTCATATCATGGCTACGTTTTTCTATTTCCCGAAACCTTACCAGTTTCATATTCACGTGAAAGCCCTACCACTTCTGTACTTTCTTTGACACTTGGGAAACCTTACAGACTTTTTTCTCCACTACTAAATTGTAACTTACCTCTCTTCAACCCATCTGTATAGTTCATTGTTGGCTGGATTCTTCTGCCTACCTTCTTCAGTCACATAGCTGGTGTTTTCAGTGGCTGTTAGAGATTTTTGCACTCTACCCCTCCTTTACTCTGAGCCTCTCTCATTGCTATGATCTTGATGGGCTCTTGAACCTCTTCAGGGCTCATCTTAAGATCTCTTTCTTCTCATACATCAGGACTGCTATTCTGTCACATAAAAGAGAAATGTTCCCATCTGATTAGTATAGCCCTGTGTCCCAGAGGTTGGGCTTTCTGTAGTGTCTCCTTGCATGTCAGTGTTGCAGCTACTGGAAACCTACTCATTCTCGATGCCCGTTTGCATCCTACTTGCATGGCCAGATATGAAGCAATTCATGTCTCTTGAATGAAGCTTTAAATGTAACTGCCCTTTATATGTAGGCATATACGCCTGTGTGTTCTTGTATGTAACCTTTAATTTGGGCTTTCACCACTTTAGCTTCTTTTTGTTTAATATATTGATATTATTTTTTCCTCTACTTCCAGCAAAGAAGCATTATTCTTAAGTAAAATGTTGGCTTTTGTCATTACTTTTTTGCTGATCTTCAAATTATCTTGCCTAAAGTCACAGAAATTATCCCAACAGTGTATTTCATGAAAGAGAAAAATTTATTTTTCTCTATTTCCTCTATAGCCTCATTACTTTGGTTGGCAAATGCAATTTTGAGAATAAAATAATTAAAATAAAACTCCATTTATGTGATGTTTCACATTTAAGTTATTTTGTATATTTTTGTACTTTGTGTGTCTACACTTAACAATTTCGCTTTCTCTTTCTGTCATTATTTTTAGGAAGTGGGGATAAATGGTCAAACAAGCAGCTGTTCTTGGATGCCATTCACCCTACAGAAGGTAAAAAGAAGCAGTATATTTATTGTTTATAAAAGGCATAATTTTTGTAGGTTCAACCAATAGCATTAAAGTTGCGTGTTCATAATCAGGTTATTTTTGATCTGCAGATCAAGATTAGTGTCTCTAGGGCTCCTGCCACAGATGAGACAGAGTGCCATGTGCTGTTTAATTTGTTAAAGGAAGACTCATAATCTTTGAATCACGTTAATGATAGATTTAAATTTTTCATAACTGATCGTGTCTAGCCTCACAGTTGTATTGTTCCAAGCAGATGCCTCCATTCATGGGAGTCAGAACAAGGTGTATAGAGATCCCCTGATCTGCTGGGCACAGAGGCCTGCAGAAGTGCTTTCTGACTAGAATGTTTTCCATTGCCTCTTGCTGGGTACCTCTATGTTAAAATCAAATGCTCCTGGAGCATATGTGTAGCAAAAGAAAAATCCAGTATTAACCAATTATGTTTAGGGTTCTAGAGCAGTTTGTTTTTTTTTTTTTTAACCAAGAACATGTATTGGTACATTGTATACATAATGATCATATTCAACATGGTTATTTTGTACCTGTACGTGATATATCTTGGTTCCCCCCCTTCCCCTCCCTTCCTTCTGTTCCCCTACTCTTCCCTGTTTACAACAGGATTATTTACATTTTTCCATTTTTTCCCTTTCTTCTTTCTTTTCCTTTTCTCTTCCTTCTTTTCCCCCTTCTCCCTATCTAGTTCTCCTCTCTTTTGAATATTATCTTTTTTTACATAATATCTATTACACCTTTTTGTCCTTATTTACACTTATGGTTTCTCATATCAGAGAAACAATTCAATGTGTATTCATGAGTGTCTGATTTATTTCACTTAAGAGTATGCTCTCAAGGTACATCAGTTTACCTACCAATGTCTCTAGGTTATCCTTTTTATGGCAGAGTAGTACTCCACCATGGAGAAAAACCACATCTTCTTTAGCCATTGATTAGTCATTCGGCATTTAGGTTGTTTCCAAGACTTAGCTATTGCAAATTCTGTTGCTGTGAACATGGTTGTGCATGTATCACTGTGGTATGATGATTTTAATTCTTCTGGGAAGATACCAAGCAGAGGAATAGCTGGGTCAAATGGAACCTCTAGTTTTCATTTTCTGAGGAATCCGAAAACTACACCGATTTTCACAGTGGTTGGACCAGTCTACATTCCCACCAACAGTGGAGGAGGGTTCCTTTTTCCCCGCAGCCTCACCAGCATTGGTTATTGGTTGATTTCTTGATAATAGCTGTTCTTTCTGGAGTGAGATAGAATCTTAGCATTGTTTTGATTTGCATCTCTTGAATGACCAATGATGTTGAACACCTTTTCCTATATTTATTTGTTATTTTTATTTCTTTGTCTGAGGATACCCATTTTTGGATAGGGTCTTTGAATTTGGGAAGATTGATTTTTTTTTTTTCTGAGTTCTTTATATATTCTAGATGTTAGACCTTTGTCTGAGGAACAGCTGGTAAAAATTTTTTCCCAGTCTGGGGGTTTTCGCCCCACTCTATTGGTGATTTCTTTTGCTGTGCAAAAGCCTTTTAATAGGATGTGATCCCAAGCACTGATTCTTTGTACTGTTTCCTGTGCAGGCCGGGTTTTGTTCATAGTTTTTTTCCTATACCTATGTCTTCAAGAGTTCTTCCTATTCTATTCTCCAGTGGATTTAGTGTTGCTGTTTTAATGTTTAGATCTTTGACCCACTTTGATTTTAGCTTTTAGTACATGGTGAGAGACATGTATCTAGTTTTAGTTTTCAGCATGTGGCAAGCCTATTTTTCCAGCATCATTTGTTAAAGAGGCTGCCTTTCTTCCAGTGAGGGTGCTTGGCTCCTTTGTTGAAGATGAGGTGTTTGAATGTGTTTGGAGTTGTTTCTGCATCTTCTAACCTGTTCCACTGATTTGCGGGTCTGTCTTCATGCCAGTACCTTGCTGTTTTTATCACAGTAGCTTTGTAGTACAATTTCAAGTCAGGGACTGTGATGCTCCCTGCCTTATTCTTGTTCCCCAGGATTGTTTTTGCTATTCTTGATCTCTTCTGGTTCCAGATGAATTTCATGATTATTTTCTCTAATTCTATGAAGTATGTTGTTGGTATTTTGATTGGAATTGCATTAAATCTGTATAGTAATTTAGGAAGTAAGGCCATTTTCACTATGTTAGTTCTTCCTACTCATGAACATGGGGTATCTTTCCATTGCCTGAAATCCCTTTCAATTTCCTTTTCTAGAGTACTGTAGTTTTCAATAAAGAGATCTTTTACTTGTTTTGTTAGATAGATTCCTAAGCATTTCATTTTTTTATGCGATTGTGAAAGGAATAGCTTCTGTTATTTTTTTCTCAGTGAGTTTGTTATTGATATATAGGAATGCTATTGACTTTGGGTGTTGACTTTGTATCCGGCAATGCAACTGAATTTAATTATTAAATCTAGAAGTTTTTTGGTGGAATTTTTGGGGTCTTCTATGTAGAGTATCATGTCATCTGCAAATAATGATAATTTGAGTTCTTCCTTTCCTATCTTTATTCCTTTTATTTCTTTCTCTTGCCTGATTGCTCTGGCTAATGTTTCTTGAACTACATTGAATAATAGTGGTGATAATGGACAGCCTTGTCTTGTTCCAGATTTTAGTGTGAAAGCTTGCAGTTTCTGACCATTTAGTGTGATATTGGCCATTGGATTGTCATAGATGGCTTTTATCAGATTTAGGTATAGACTGTCTGGTCCTAATTTCCCTAGAGTTTTTATCATGAGTGGGTGCTGGAATTTGTCACATGCTTTTTCTGCATCTATTGAGATGATCATGTAATTTTTGTCTTTGATTCTCTTCATATGGTATATTACATGTATTGATTTGTGTATGTTGAACCATCCCTGCATCCCTGGGATAAATCCTGCTTGGTCGTAGTGTATAATCTTGACAATCCGTTGCATTCTGTTTGCCAGAATCAATCTTATTGAGAATTTTTGCTTCTGTGTTCATTAGGGAAATTGGCCTGTTGTTCTCTTTTATGGTTGGATCCTTTTCTGGTTTAGGTTATCAGGGTAATGCTTGCTTCCAGGAATGATTTTTGGAAGTATTGCTTCCTTTTCAATTTCTTTAAAGAATTTGAGGAGTAATGGTAATTAGATCATCTCTGAATTTCTTGTAGAATTCAGCTGTGAAACCGTCAGGACCTGGGCTTTTCTTTGTTGGTAGGTTTTTTTAATTACCTCTTCAGTTTCAATGGCTGATACTGGGTTATTTAGTATTTTTCTCTCTTCTTGATTCAGTTTTGGTAATTCATATGTTTCTAAGAATCTGTCCATTTCTTTAGTGTTTTCCATCTTGTTTGAGTATAGGTTCTTGAAGTAGGTGCTGATGATCCTTTGGCTTTCTCTAGGGTCAGTTGTGACTTCACATCTTTCTTTTTTTTTTATTGCCTGGATATTTGGGTCTTTTCTTTCCTTTTTTTGATAAGATTGGCCAAGGGTTTGTCTATTTTATTTAATCTTTCAAAGAACCAACTCTTTGATTCATTGATTCATCATATCATTTTCTTAGTCTCAATTGCATTAATTTGAGCTCTGATCTGAATAATTTTCTCTCTTGTACAAGCTTTTGGTTTGATTTGTTCTTTTTCTAGACATTTGAGATTCAACATTAAGTTGTTTATTTGAGCTCGTTCTGTCTTCCTGATGTGGGAGTTCAACGCAATGAATTTCCCTCCTAGCACTGCTTTCATTGTATCCCATAGGTTCCAGTATGTTGTATTGGCATTATCATTAGACTGTATAAATTGCTTAATTTCTTCTTTAATTTCTTCTGTGACCCAGCAGTTCTTCAGAAGTATGTTATTTAATTTCCATGTGTTGATATGTTTTTTTTGGTTTCTGTTATCATTAAATTCCAGTTTTATTGCACCATGGTCTGATAGTATGCACGGGATAATTTCAGTTCCCTTACATTTACTTAAACATGCTTTCTGAGCTACTATGTGGTCTATGTTGGAGAACGTCCCATGTGAGGCTGAGAAGAATGTGTATTTGCTGTTGTGGGGTAAAATACTCTGTAGACATCTGCTAAGTCCATTTGTTTGCAGATTTGATTCAGTTCTGATATTTCTTTGTTAATTTTTTGTCCAGTTGATCTATTTGTGACAGTGGGATATTGAAATCTCCCATTATAATTGTGTTAGTGTTTATTTGATCTTTCACGTTCCTTAATATTTTTTATGTAGTTAGGTGCACCGATATTTGGTGCATAAATATTAATGATAATTATTGCTTCCTCTTGGAGTTTTCCCTTGAGAAGTATGTAATGACCTTCTTTGTCCCTCTTGATCAGTCTTGGTTTGAAGTTCACTTTGTCTGAGATTAGGCTAGCTACCCTTGCTTTTTTCTGGGTTCCTGTTGCGTGAAATACTGTTTTCCATCGTTGATTTTCAATCTGTGAATTTCCTTTTGAGTTAAATGTGTCTGTTGTATGCAGCATATTGATGGATCTTGTTTCTTGATCCATTCTGCTAGTCTGTTTCTTTTGATTGATGAGTTGATACTATTTACATTGATGGTTACAACTGTTATATATTGACTTATCATTGTCATAGATCTTTTCTGTTGTTGGTTCTGGTTTCATCTTAGTTTAACTGTTTGTCTTGCCTGGTGGTTTCTTTTTATTAGTGTCCTTGTAATTATAGTTTCCTTTTTCCTTTTCTAGGATATACTTCAAAATATTTTGTAGAGATGGTTTGGAGGTCATGAATGTCTTCGGTTGTTCTTTGTCATGGAAGTATCTTATTTCATTGTTAAATTTGAAAGATAGTTTGGCTGGGTATGTCAGTCTGGGCTGGAGATTGTTTTCTTTTAAGGCTTGAAGTATTTTGCTCCAAGCTCTCCTTGATTTAAGGGTTTGTGTTGAGAAGTCTACTGTGAGGTAAAGGTAAAGGATGGGTTCACCTTTATAGGTGATTTGGGTTTTTTTCTCTTAACAATTTTCAGTATTCTTTTTTTGAATTTCTGGAATCTTGGTTATTACGTGTCTTGGTGTAGATTTATTTTGGTCATGGGTAATTAGGGTTCTATATGCCTCATTTATCTGTATGTCAAGTTCTCTTCTCATCCTTGGGAAGTTTTCTGTGATTACTTCTGTGAATAATCTTTTTATATTCTTTGCAGTGTCTCCTTTTTCATTCACTCCAATCAATCTTATGTTGTTCTTCTTTGCATCATCTTGAAGTTGTTGTATTGATTTTTCATAGTCTCTAGCTATTTTTAAGTTTTCCTTTTCATGGTCATCAACTGCAGTTGTGTCTTCTAGGTCTGAGATTCTATCTTTGCTTTCATTTAATCTATGGCATTTACTTTCAAGGGAGTTTTTGATTTCCTAGACATCTGTTTGGATCCGTTTCATGGGTTCCATTTCTTTCCTGAGCTGAGTGGTCAAGTTTTCCATTGTTTTTCTAAGCTCCTCTGTTTTTTCATCTGTGTCTACTCCAAACTCACTAAGCAGGTCTTTCATTTATGATTGTCATCTCTTTCTTAACTTGGCCTGTTATTTCTAATCCGATGTTCTCTATAGCCTCATCCATCTGTTTTTTAACTCTGCTGCTATCATTTCTGAAAGTTTGGTTGGGTGTTTTCTGATTTCCTGTATTTTATTGTCCTCTGGAATTTTTCTGGGTGGGCTGGGGGTCTGGGGTTGTATTTTACTTCTTGGTCTCATCATTTCCTTTATATCTATATGTATTTCCCCCCTTTTAGTTTCAGTGTTGATTTTTATATTTTGTTTGTGGAAGGTTACTTGAAGGCAAATATCAATGCTTTCCAAGGAGAAGTCTGTTCCTTCAGTGTCTTCTAGGTATATGTGGTTCTTGGCTTTTGTGTCTGTCTCAAAACCCTGGACTATGTTAATGATTATTATCCCAGATAATTACAGTATTACCATATGAGAAAGCACAACTAGTCATAACCTGCATAACACCCTTGTTACACTAGTACATTAGCAATAGCAATAGCATTAATTACATTCATGAAATTGGCTGACCGTGGTAACTATTAACTTTATATCTTTAACCATAGGAGCAAGGTCAACACAGTCATAAAGCAGAATCCAATATAAGCCAGGACTTTGTATGTAGTGGGTTTCCCATTAGTAAAGTGGTTTTTACCCTACATTTAGGAGGAATAATGAGGATAGGAAAAAGTAGAAAGGTCAGTGAAGAGAGTTCTAGTAGATGCAACACTTAAGGGTAAAAGGATGTTACTTACACTTTGGGAAACTTGAGTAGATAGTTTAGGAAGAGTGAAGGGTGGGAGTAGTGGGTCAAACCATATAGAATCTACACAATATTCACTTATATGAAAAATGAAAAGGAGAGAGAAAAATGAAAAGAAAAAGAAAAATTAGAGCATTTGGTTGAGGAAGGAGAGATATGAGCAAGGCAGGAGTCAATGAAAGTAAAAACCTAAACAACAGCAAGGAAGGATAGGTAGAAAAGAACATATCAGACAGGTAACAGAATGAATAAGAGAAAAAAGAAAAGGAGAAAGAAAACAAATATGTACATACGTAAACACATACACATATACATGTACATATACATATAGTGGGATTGCTCTGATGTCCACCCTTCTGTGGTGGTGTACAGGCCAAAACCTGGTGCTATGCTTGTTAGCCCTACCGAGTCTACATTGGTTAGTGCTGGGTACAATGTTGGTTCTGGCCTCCTGGCATGGAGTCTGGGTCAGTTTTCAGCCTACAGCTCTCTTGGAGATCCTTGGTAGCCCTCCCATGTCTCCTTCCCCTTTATATCTCTAAAACTTTTCTCAGTGGCATGGGTATTGTTGGCTTTACTAGGTTATGGCTTTGATCAGAAGAGAAGTGGGGAAAAAAAAAAAAAGAGAGTGAGAGAGGCAACAGTGCCTTCTGTCCAAGACTTTCCCACATTACTAGAGTTTCACCCTGCCGGTGCACAGGCGGAGCTGGCATGGATCAGCGGCCCAGGAGCCTACAGACCAGCTGCCTCAAGCCTCTGAGTCTGTGAGTTGAGCCTAGAGCAAATTTTATTTTGAAATTTTCCACGGCCACATTTATTTGTGACTTTAATAATGGTTAAATATTTAACCATAGGTGAGTGCTAGTTTCTCTGATAGTTAAAGGGCCTTCCTTCCTTTCTTCCCATTGATTCCTTCTTTTTCATTGTAGATACATTAAAAGACCTGAGCATTTTCATAGACCTGAGCTTAATTGAAGGTTACTTCATTTGAAAACTAAAAGGTATCTTAGGATTCATCCAGTGTGGACCCCATTGATATATTTACACCCAGAAAGAAAACTTAATGACCAAGTTCACATCTCTTGTCTGTCAAATACACCCTTGTTTCTTTACTGCAAAGAAGAAAAATAAAATAGAAATGTACATTTCATCCAAGTTACTTATCAGCGATATACGTATTTTAAGAAATGTATCAAAAATACTGTTTTAAATTAATATTAATCATATGTAGCACAGTTCACATCAGGTTTTATTTTTACAAGAAATACCAGCAGTATTTTTTTTTTTTTACTTTTACAGAAAATGCCAGGCGTAAGTCTGTTTTCTGACCTGTTATTTCACATTCACAACCTCTGTGGAGTATTATTTCTGCTTGAGTGCAGGAAAAACAAAATTTGAATTGTGATGTGCCCAGCATTAAATCCTAACACTCTCAAATTGAAATATTAGCACTTGTGTATTTTAAAAACACATTCTGCACAGGTTTGATAACTGTAAGGCACTTATGAACTGTCAGAGAAATCAAAAGGGGCTTAAGACCACATCACCTACTTGAAATAATACTGCTCTAAATACTTCTTGGTTTTTAAACACTGGAAGCCAGAACGGGCAGTGTGATAGAAAGAGCACTTACCTACAAATTAGGAGATCCTGGGTTCTCAGATCTGCCACTGATTAGCATTTTTCAGTAGGATAAATTATTTAACTTCACTGGGATTTACTCTCCACATTTGTGATAAGTGCATATGTGGCTCATTTGTTCAGGGATTGAATGAATGATGAGTTGTAGTAATACATAAATTGAACACTCCATTTCCCCTCCAACACTGGACAATTTTGTTACTGTGGTAACTTGAGCCAGTTATGTGATGTTAGGGATGCCATATTCTGCAGCCTAATTCTCTGCCTTTGGGCAGAGGAAAAGTAAATCAAATTTGAGTCTTAAAAGTAGTCCTAAAAGTTTAATAGAAATAGAATTATTATTGGTGATGTTTAATTATGTGTTATTAATTTTTTGGAACAAAACTTGTACTGAAAAATGCATGGCTTTTATTTAGAATATAATTCATTTTATGTGCCCAGGAAAACAAAAAACCAATTTGAGTATCAGAAAATTACCAGTAATTTAAAGTGACCTCCTTTGTTTATTTTCATACTATCCCCAATATTTACTTGTTTGGGTAGTAACTGTATGCTCTGTAAATTATCTAGGCCTTTCACTACATCCTCGTTCTCACCCAGGGCCATATCCTGCTTATGAAAACTTTGCCTTGGAGGGTATAAATACATAGAGACAGAAAATGAAACCGTAGTACAGGATAATTTTAACATGTAGAAGCCATCCTTCACAAAGGTTAGATGAGAATTGTTTGTAGCTAATGTTTGTAATAGAAATGTTGATTAAACCAAGACTATGCAGCTGTTCCTAACTTCTGTTAAAGTGAATGATTTGAAGTTCACTATCCTTTCCTTATAACACCCTATGTATAAATGCCTTTGTGTTTTTTCCCCCAAAATATCAAAAATCTTTAGATGCTTAGCAATGCATTTGAGGTTTAAATTCTAAGCTTTTAATTTGTTTCAAATGTTCTTCCCTGTGCTTTTAAAACTCAAAATGGTGAGACCACTTCCTAAAACTTTTAAGATTGCCTAGTATGAAAGGTAAAACTTTTTCTGCTAAACTGAGATGTGTGCTACAGTATCATATGCTCATGTTTAAGTAATTTTAATCACATTATTAATGCTTACATCATGATAATATTCAATATAATTTTATAGTTTACAGAGGTTTTCATATATATGTATGCGTGTTTGTGTGTATATTCGTTTCATCCTAATATCAGCCCCATTGAATTAAGGAGCACTTATTAACCCCAAACACATGGAGAGGAATTGAAGTCTGATCAACACAACCAAAAGGGAAGAAACCAGAATTCTCACCACTCAATCTCTTTGGCTCCTACAATTTTCAGTCTCTCAGGAATATTTATAGACTTTTAGTTTTCATTTGGTTTAAATGTTGAAAATATAAATGGTATCTTACCAAAAAAAACCTAAAAACTTCAGGCTGGGCATGTCCATTAGATAATTTTTGTTTGTTTCATATATAAGTATGATCACGGAGGCTGACTGGGAGACTGGTTTATAGTTAGAATTTCAAAAAACATGATCCATACTGCTCAGTCTAACTTGATCTCTTCTCAGGTTTGAAATAATTACCATGTAACAATAGCACAATCTCCCAGGACCATAGATAAGGCTCATTCGTTTGGTTCTTTTTCTTTTGTTCTGTTCAGCATCTGACTGCTGTCTGTTATAGCTTGTGAGAGACTAATTAATGGCAGTGAGATTTCAGATATACCTGTAGCAATTTTAGTGGAAGTTTGAACCCCCCAGTTAGAAAATGAAGTCATCATTCTAGTCTCCTACTGGGGTACATTCTAAGTGCAGTGCTGCTTCCCCCACCAAAATTTACTCCATGATTTGTGAGTAGAGTTTGGAAAAGAAGACATTCTTTTATTGCTGCATTCCTAATGTATCTCCAGGAGTGAGCGCACATTATCACCCTCAGGTGATATGCTCCAAGTATGTTATGGTGATCATTGAATGTAAAAAGTAGCCCTGTGGAGTCGTTCCACAGTGCTTGGATAGTTTTGTGTGTTCAATTTAAAGCCAAAAGAGAAATTGCTAATTAGCTTTAGGATGACAAAACTTTTCTCATATTTCCATTAGGTAAGGGAGAGGTTTTTCATCTTATGTCTCACATCACCTAGCCTTTGCTTTGGCATTGCAGTTAAACTTGGATCTGCCACTTTGTCACAGACCGCAGCTTTCCCACAAAACAATTCAGCCTTATGTACCTACCCCAATTTTTAGTTTTAGAAGGTTCCTCCTGGGGGCTGACCCTGGAGACTATCCTAGGCCACCTAATAAGGACAGTAAGTTCTGGCATTAACTTCTGGTCAAAGCATGGGATAGGACCATTAGCTCTTTTTCCAAACTCTAGCAGGATCATACTTCTTACCTTTTCAAGTATGAATCATAATAGTTGAAACAAGACTTCTTTTGGGTAAGTGGCATCACCTCCTCTTGGAGAGGACTTCCAGTGTATTCTTTTTTGTCTCTTCCACTTGGCCTTCAGCCTGACTCTAACCTTTATCGACTTCCAACATACCGATTGGTCTTTGACTTGGTTATATTTATATCTTTCATACTGCCAGCTGATCTTTGACTACCTGGCTCCTTGCCTACCAATTTCTGAGTTTTCCCAAGTCCCAGGCTGTCTTTGGGCCTGAACCGTACCTGCCATTTGCGTCCTTTTCCAATGTGCTGTGAGCTTCTTATTGTGTCTTTACCATTTCACCAGGAACAAATTTGAAAAGGAACAAACATTTAGTAGAAATGAAACTATTTGAAATCTCACCAATAAAAACAAGACAGAAACAGTGCTGGTTAAGGGAATACTGTTCCCTAGCCTCAGGATTCAGCCTTACTGAAGGCTTTTCTTTGTCCAGGAGGATTGTAGACTGTGTGGCAAAACAGACATTATTTTGGGGCCAGATGGTACCTTTAGAGCTAATTAATTCAATCTGCATTTTTATATGAAGAAATTAAGACCTGTAGTCCCAAAGTTAGTAAATTACAAAGAGTAGAATCCTGGTCTCTCTGTTATTTTCATTACCTCATAGTCTGTGTGTAGAAATAAAGACATCTTTCCCAACCCTTTTTACCTTTTCTGATATTCATGACTTTTCTTTTACTTCCCTGTCTGTTCTTTCCATAAAATAATTTTTCTGATGTAATACACCCATCATCTCCAGAACCTGCTGTACTCTTTCTCCACAGCTGTGGATTTTTCTGGTAAGAGGAAACAGAAAAGAGAAAAGGTTAATATTCTTTTTGGAATGGTGATCTATACTACATATATTAATCATAATAGAGAGCTAAACAAAACTCCCTCTGTAATCAGAGAAGACAACTGATCAATCTGGAAAAGAAACTAGAAATGTTGAAGATTCTGAATATGCAATGGAAGTTATTTAATGCACATTATAAATTCAGATTTTGACTTCTTTATATTTGTAGGAGCCTTTGAATTTTAAGGCTATTGCAGAGTTACGAAACTTCTTTGGAGTATTTCTAACCAACTTGTCTTTTATTTTGCTTGAAGCATTTATTGAATTTCAAATTTTAAAAAAATTTAATATGTGCTACCACTGGCCTATGTTAAGCTAAATATCAAAGCATAAATGTTCTAAGACTAAGTAAATGACATTACCAAAATTACTTCATCACTGTGGTAGATCTGTTTGACCTGGATATAAATCTGTAACTTAAAGCAAACCTTTTTCCTGATTTTAATTACTTACTTTAAAATGGTATTTGGACACATTGCCAAATAGTAAGGTTTTTAAAAATAATTGTTAAGTCTGTCTCCACACAACCGTCTGTTATGCAATACTGAGATAAAGCTAAGCCACAAATCATGGGGTGATTTCTGTTTTCTGTACTTTCTATTTATGAAATTGAAAATATTTCCCACTTATTTTAGGATGTGAAGCCTGTGACCAACCTTTTCTTTTCAGACATCTTTCAAAGACAAGGTGCCATGATTTCCAGAACAAATGATCTTTTTGATTCACAGCCCTTCTTTCCTGAGGATGCACCTAAACCCATTAGAGAGATTAAAATTTTCACATGAGGCCTACACAAGTATTTATGACAAAAGCTGTATTTTTCACACCCTGAGTTATTCGTGCTCTGGTTTTCCCCATCTTGTTTTAACTTTTAGATATATATAAAAGCCAGTGTCTACTTCCTGATCCACCTTGAGATAAGTATCTTCAGTTATCCTTTAGGTTTAGTTTGCTTGAAGTTTGTCATGTCAGACTTCGATTTTTCTGATCTGCATTCCCCTGTTCTTCTTTGTCAAAAATGATTTCTGTGCCTGTCCTGAGAGACTGGAAAAAAATATAAAAATGCTTCTTTTCCCTGCCTGAAACCCTTCAGCCCCTACTTGTGGGGGAAGAAGCATGCCAGTCATGAAATTTGACTACATGTATATCTTCATAAATGTTTATTAAACTCCTATCTATATATTCTTCTCTTACGTTTAAATTAAAGAAGTGGGAAGAATAAAATCCTAAGGAAATAAGTAGTATATAAGACACAGGCACTCTCATTGTATTTAAATCAGACATAAAACTCTTCTTAAAACAACTCAGAATAAAAGATCAAGTAAC
>PVJO010000334.1:0-204748 GCA_004026905.1 Hystrix cristata
GTGACAGCTGGAGTGGGAGGCAGACAGAGCTACCGACAGATTCTAATGTGGTCAGACCTATCAGCTGAGTCATGTGACCCGAAATGACGCTTTTCTGTAGTTCCTACTGGCACACTTCCACTCTCCCGTCCCAGCATGTCCAACATTCTGCCCTTCTGCTTTGCGTGGCCCAATAATCCACAGCAGCCGACCAAGCTGGGAGGTGTGGTAGGTGAGAAAGAGGCAGACGTAATCCCTACTTTTTGGTTATTTCAATTGCATTTGCTGTATGGGAGTCAGATTGAGGCATGGGAAGCTCAAATGTTTCTGCAGTTTGTAGGAAAAGACCTCTAGGTATCAATCACAGCTGAGCCAGCAGAATATGTGGTTGTTGGTGCCATCCTGTGCTGTGTTTGCAGATGTGGATTCCAGGAATTGTCTGTCTCGGTTATACTAGGTCTAGCACAGTAAACATGTCCCTAAATTCCACGTTTTAAGAGGCAAGAACAGCCTGGAATGCAGGCAGAGAGTCGGAGTATAAAATGTTTGGAGATTCAAATACTAACATCAGCGACAGCAATAGCTAATCCGTCCTCAGAGGAGGACATGGGCTTGGAGAGGGGAAACTCCCAAGGTCACACGACCGGTAACGATAGCACAGATTCAAACGTGGGCTTGTCTGACCCATGCTTTACCACTTCCTGTGCATTTTTTCCCCTTAACCACACTGACAGCGACTCTGTCTTCATGCCTCTCGTTGTCTTTGCTAGTGTCCACAGGTCTCTGGCAGACAGAGTTTAGTGCTCTTGTTTCAGAGGTTGTAGTAATGCATTTAAGTAATAAGCAAAATACACACATGTGTGAAAATATGGCGGTGGGATGCATCTGTATAGCTGCTGGGCTCCAGATGCCCACCATCTCTCCTTGCCAGCAATGGTCTCCTCTGCCTGTAAGCTCAGTTCCAGCTCTGTGTGCCGCAATTTAAGGAGAAGAAAGAAAAGGAAGTTAAAACTCGAGGGTGCCGAAGAGGGGCACAATGCAGATCTGCAAAGTAAGGCCAATGAGAAGAGGAGGAAAGTGTTAAGGCTGACCAAGCGAAAGGAGTGGAAGGGATTCACAAGGACAGCAAAGAAGCTGTGGGCTTTGGGAAGTCTCCGTCTCCCTTCCTGCCCTACTGCAGGTCTCCTTGCTGGATGAGACAAAGGAAAGTGGTGGTGAGGGGAAGAAACGCTGTATGCTGAGCTATTGACCCCAGTGTCTCCAAGCTTCAGCACGGGCACCCAGGGTTCTGTAGGACCTCAGCGCTCCCTTCCTAGAGCACCCGCACCAACGCCCATGACTGTCCTCGGGAGCCGCTGCGCCCCAGCACCTCTGCACAGCACCTCACAAAGGGCTTGCGCGCAGCACGCCAGGGCTCAGCGGGGTTTTGGCAGAAGGAATAAAATGCTTTCCTCTTTGTTTTCTCCTCCCCACTGGCACCAGGGATTGGACCCAGGGCCTTCACAATGAGCTACATCCCCAGCCCCTTTATTATTTTTTATTTCGAGACAGGATCTTGCCAAGTCATTAAGTTGCCCAGGCTGGCTCGAACTTGCAATTCTCCCACCTTAGCCTCCTGGAGTGCTGGGTTTACAAGTGTGTACCACCACCACCGATTCACCTGGAGCCCTTTGTTCATAATGAGTAGTGCTGACCACCTCACCTGGCCAGCATTTAAAGCCCGAACTCCCTATCATGGGAAATGTTGATGATGCACATGGAGAGAGATTTTTGGCAACTTCTGGCCAGGATTTACTTAGGGAGGGTTTATGAACCGATCATTTTCCTGATTAATTCCTCAAAACTTCTACAAACTGGTAAATATTTACTGTCTCCCATGTTAATAGCAGCACAAGTCCTAATAGCCAAATCTTGGAGGCAGCCTATAAATTCATTAACTGATGAATGGGTGAAGAAAATGTGGTCCTTAGCTGCCATAAAGAAGGATAAACTTGAGTCATTTGTAGAAAAGTAGATGTCCCTTGGTGTCATAATGTCAAGTGAAATAAACCAGAAGCACAAACTTAAAGCACAAGCTTATTTAAGCTTTCTCTTACATGAGAAACCCAGATTATAAATAAAGAACAAAATAAAAGATGGGTATTAGGAAGTTGGGAGGTAGATCTTTCTCAAAGGAGAAGACGATCTAGAGCTGGAGGAGGGAGAGGGAAGGAGGCAAGGAAAAGGGGATGAAAAGAGGAACCAAGATGTGTTAGGTACCTGTACCAACTCCATGCACAGAAAGTAAACATTATGTACTGCAAACATGTACTAATAAAATAATAATAATAATAATGGATGAAGACACAGAATGTTGACACGGTGTCTTAGACTGCATTGGCAAAAAAAAAAAAAAAGTGCTCACCATAAGTACTCAGTCCCACTTGGTTTTGAGCTAATGACATGCGTGAAGGCAGCTCTCCAGTTTCAGTGTTTCTGGTCCCGTGTGTGGTAAGAGCTTTGCTTGGGCTCACGTCTTATTCCTGTTACTCACTTAGCTCTGACCTTGGGCTAGTCATTCAGGCCCCTCTACTCTGGACAGTAACAGTATCGTCAGCACAGAGCTGGTATGACAGTCAGGTGAGTAACACATGTGCGCAGCGTGCCAGGCTCCTGTACACAAGGATCAATAAACACAGACCATGCTGCGTTTGGACATACATTGCGTCCTGGAGCCCCATGTTCAGTTAAGCATTTAAGACTCAGAAAAAGCTCAGACTTTGTTTTCAGTGAATATAATGAGGATTCTGGGCTTTAAAAAGGTCAGAAAACTAGGCATGGTGGCACATAATACCAGCATTCTGGGAGGCTGAGGCAGGAGGATTGCAAACTCAAAACCAGCCTGGACAGCTTAAGGGATTTGGTGAGACCCTGTCTAAAAATAAAAAATAAAAAAGGGCTGGGATGCAGCTCAGCAAGAAGGCCCTAGGTTCAATCCCCAGCACTGCAGTCAATCAGTCAATCAGAATCACTGAATGCCATGTGTACAGTGAAAAAGAAACTTCAACTCGGCCTTCACTGTGAATTACAAACCTGCCTGTAGTGTACCCAAGGGCATGTTTCCAGAGAGTTCTGTGGTATCTATTGTCACCTTAGAGTATAACCATTTAGTAATTCACCCTAAAATAAAATCTTCAAACATTTGAAGTAATAGTGGCCTGCGTAAGCACTGCTCAGGAGGGTGATGAGCAGTGTATGGCTGTTGCCCGGCTTTCTTCCCGAGTGCTGTCCTGGGAGGCCCACGTGTGACTCGTGACAGCTGCCGTGAGCTTCCGTGGCATGCGAGGCACGCCTCGTCCCATGCCATGCTGTGTCCAGTGTTGAGACTCAGGGCCAGAGGTACAGGGCTGCTCTGCCGTCCAGGCTGCAGCAAGCATGTGGGCTTTCTACCGGCCGCTTCTGGAAGCAAGTTGTCACCCCTTGGTGCCTTCCGCGGCTGGAATTCAGCAGTGCTCAGCTGCCCTCTCCCTGCTGGGGCTTGCAAATGGGATAGGACCTGCTCCATCCCTGGGACTGATGTGTGGCTGCATGGCAGGGCACCTGCCTGGCTCACGTTTTTTTTTTTTTTTTTTTTTTTTTTTTTTTTTTTTCTTTTTTTTTTTATGGTTTTGTTTTTTTTTTTTTTTTTTTTTTTTTTTTTTTTTGGTGGTACCGGGGATCGAACTCAGGCCCTTGTGCTTACAAGGCAAGCACTCTAATCACTGAGCTAAATCCCCAGCCCAAGTGTTCCATCCCCAGCACGAAGGAAAAGAATGAGCCCTTAGGATTGTAATGCTAAATAATGTATGTCAGACCCGAGAACATAATGAGCATTTACAAAAATATTCATTCTTATAAGTGAGACATTTTCGAGTCTAAGGGAAAATGCTACTTAGTTAAAATATACTTGTGTTTTCTTTTACTTACACCTTTTGTAACCAGTTGCCTAGCGCCATCCTCCTCTGTACCTTCTGCCTAGGTAAACAGCGATGACCTGCTGTCTGTAGCTCATATTTCCTTCTTCTCCTTCTTCTCCTTTTTCTCCTTCTCCTTCTCCTCCTTCTTCCCCTTCCCCTTCGCCTTCTTCTGCTTCTTCCTCTTCCTCCCCCGCCTCCTGATGTCTTGCCTAGGCTGGCCTTGAACTTCCAGCGCAAGCAATCCTCCGCCTCAGCCTTCTGAGGAGCTGGGACTGCAAGTGTGGACCACTGCTCCCAACTTTATTTACTTTTTGATGTAACAACAGAATGATCCAAGAAAGCAAAGCAAAAGTGACAGTGCCTTGATACTCTAGCTAAAAAGTTCTGAACCACTTCCTCCGGCATCTGAGCTTGTCCTGTGGAGAGGGTGCACAATGATCTGAACATCAGGAGACCAGCTGGGAAGCTGGTTCCACTCTTGCCTCGAACCCCAAGTACCATGTCCCTCCCACAGGCCAGAGGTATTGACCCTCCTGACATCCCAAGAAATCCACTTTAAACACAACTGAGAAGTCCTCTACTGCACCGACTTGAATCTTTACGGGGTCTCAGTAAGGAGTTCTACAGGGGGCCTCATACACTGGGTTCTGTCCTGGGAAGCCCCAGATTATCTTTACCCAGAGGGTTGGGGGGCTTGTTTTGTTTGGTTGTTTTTTTGCTGTACTAGGGATTGAACCTTGGGTCTCTACCCCTGGGGTACAACTCCAGCTATTTTTATCTTGAAACTGCGTCTTGCTAAATTGCCTACACTGGTTCATACTTGGGATCTTCCCACCTCAGCCTCCCAAATAACTAGGATTACATGTGTGTAGCTCCCCTCCTGCCCAGTTGCCCAGAGCTATATCTGGAGAGGCCGAGAATTTTCTTTCTTTCCGTCTTTCTTTTTTATCAAATCACAGTTAATTGAGATATTTGATAGACTGTGCAAACCACCTTCATCTGAATATGAATGTATGCACACATTTCCAATGAGCTATGTATCAGTTATCACAAACAGCCACAAGGACCTTAGAGCAGTCTTAGAAAACTGTACAACTGGAATTTAACAACACTACCTGCCCTCAAGAGAACACACCCATTTTATTTATTTTTTAACAATAGCAAAGTTTTATTAAAGGTAGAGAAATAAGGCTCTGCAGAGCAAGTTTGGGCCAAGTAAAAGTAAGAAAAGAAGTACACCCTACAGCAAGAGGGTGGGCCACCATGCAAGAGGGAACATAGTGGCAAAAACTCAATGGTGACCATCCTTTTGTATTCTCCACTCCTTAAGCTGATGCCAGTTCTAGGCCATCCTATGCAAGTCCAAGGAGAACACACCCATTCTAAATCAGTGCCACAAACTCCAAGAGACTGGGGTGGGGGTGAATAGGAACAGAGTGGTCATGCAGGACCAGTGCACAGGTGACGAGTCACAGCTCTCGAGGAAGCCAAAACCAGCGTTATTGCAGGTGAAGACAAGGAAAAAGCTTGTGGCTTTGAAAGAACCACTTTCCCACAGCACCACACAAGTCTTAACAGAGTGATGCAGGACAAATCAACTGACTTGGGACAGAAGCTCCACTGTCAGGCCATTTTACCTGCAAATGATCAGCCCTTTGAGGCTCAGCAGTGGCGTTGGCGTAATCCAGAAGTTCAGTGGCAGATCTGCAGATACAGTTTATTTTGCAGAAATCCAGCATTACAAACCGCAGGCTCCTTCTTCCCGCTCCGCTGGGAGCCGACCATATTGTGCCACCACTTCCTCTCCGCTGTTTCCTCTCCCCTCCTTGTGGTGGGTTTGGATGGTAGGCTATCGCGGGTACCTGGCCAAAGGAGCTTCAGGTCCACTGGTCTCCTGCACATACTCGTCCAGTTCCTGCTGTTCTAGTTCTTCTGATTCTGCCATGATTTGTCCTGGTCAAACTCTCCTCCAAACCCTACAGCTTTGGAAATGACTGTTGAAATCTCTGCAAGTTCTTGCTGGTCACAGAGTCCTGCACCAACTCATCGACCTTGCCTGGCCCCCATGGCCTTGCAGGGCAGCGTGTTCTTGGGCACCTTGTTGTGGGTGTCGGCTGGGACCTGTGCCAGCACTGTGCCCGTCAGCTCCTATCCCTTCTTGCACCTCTTCAGAGTGTCAGTGCCCAGAGGGCCTCATGCTTGCTTTTGGTGCTGGGCCTCACAGAGCCATCGGTTCTTGCTTCACTTTCTCCTCTGTGTCCTGCAGTCTCCAATGGCCTCCTGGGGGCCAGGCCGCCTTTGCCGGTTGCACACTCCAGTGCCCGACAGCTCTCTAAACACCGGCGTGGCTTCTGCTGTCTGCCACCTGCACTCACAGTGGGGCCACCTATCCCCAAAGGCCCCCATGCCTGGCCGCAAGGTAGGAATCTTCAAGCCAAGTAATCCCAGAGACTACACGGTCCTTCCTTTTCCTTCTTTCTCTCCCCTCACATTTTACTCTAAGTAGAAAGCAGAGACCAGGCACCGGGAGGAGAGTTGTTCTGATGGCAGATGCCTCAGCGGTAAGGGAGGTAGCATCTTAGCTCGGTTTGGAGAGTAGATTTGAGTCGGGGTAGAGCTTGGGAGCATTCCAGAGAGAGGGAAGAGAAAGCAGCTCGAATCAAATCCTGGTGGAGGGAGCAAATGGTCAGAGAGAGACAGGGGGAATCAGTAAGTTCTGCAGTTTTAGTTTGAAAGTCATATTGAGGAAAAGAAACGTGAAAGGGTACCTGAATGGGGAGCAGGAAAAAAATAAAGACAAAATCCCAGTGCTGTGGTGCACCCGTAATTCCAGCTCTCAGTAGGCTGTGGCAGGAGAATTTCAAGTTCGGCCAGCCTGGGCTATGCAGTGAGTTCAAGGCCAGCCTGGAGTACATGAGACCCTGTTGCAAAAAAAAAAAAAAGCAAAAACCCAAACAGAATAAAACAAAAGTTAAAGACAAGATCACTTTGGAGGCTTAGTTTCAAACGACTCTTGTTACGCAAATGATGAGAAAACATGGTATAAAGCATGGATGGGACGGAGCTTGAGTAGTCATTTACTTGCCTATTTGCAGCCCTGGAGGTTGAACCCAGGTGTTCGCACTGAGCTCCGACGCTGGCCCTTTGAACATTTTTCCAAAACAGGAAGCTTGCTGTTGGCCCAACGGCAGGGAAACAGGTTTCCCCATGTCCCCAAAGCCTGGACTCCTGAGTGTCCAGACCTCCCCTACCCCGAAATTGTGGACACACTCTGGCCTGGCTCCCCGCTTGAGGGGGTGCGGAGCGAGGAGGAGGCAGGGCGGGGATCTGCGTGTTTCAGCCACACGGGCACCCGTGACCCAGGCTCATGGGAGAGAAGAGAGAATGGGAAATGCAGAGTTTGGAGCAAAACCTCAGTGGCGATAACCAGGACCCAGAGTGAGCCACTTTCTCTGGGCAAATCAAGGGAAGGAAGAAACCCATCAAATACCTTTCTGAGTGAAGCTTGTTCCATTGCCGGGAGGATGGGCAGGAAGACTGTGGTTGAGCCGAGGACCCTTTGCCATGGCCCTGCTCCCTCTGCACTCTTCCCCAACACTACCTTCCTGGAGCACACTTGGCCCTGCACCTTCCTAGGCTGTGCCCTGAGCCAAAGACCTGTAAGACTCTCTCTCTCCTCTTCCCCAGCCAACAAATGACCTTAAGGAGCAAACGTCTGCCAGGTGTGGTGGTGTACACCTGTAATCTCAGCTACTCAGGAGGCTGAGGCAGGAGGATCTCAGGCAAGTTTGAGACTGACCTGTGTGACTTAGTGAGACTTTGTGAAAATAAAAAATAAAGACTGGCATGTAGCTCAGGGCGAAGATTCAATACCCAGTACCATCACCATCACCACCACCGACAGAAAAAGAAAAAAAAGGAAAAATGACCTCATGGATTACAGAGCCTCTTACATTTTAGATTTAAATGTCCCTGAAGGTCTCACATTTTGAGGTGAGGCGTGGTCAGAAGGGTCTCTGGCCCCTGTCCTCGGGAGCAGCCTAGCCCATCCCAGCAGGTGCAAGGATGTGGAAATGGTCCCTGAACTCCACTTGTGTCTGTCTCTCCATTCTTCTGTCCACACACTGGGTAATGAGTGCAGCCATCACCTACCCTCAGAGATGCATGCTGACCTTGTACAGGGCGGTCAGTTTCTCTGCACCCAGCTCTGGCCCACAGCCCTGTCTCTTCCTTCCTTCATGCTCTGGGTTCCAGGCCCAGTTCTCTCTGCAGAGCTCCCCAGGCCAGCCCTGGCCCCCATGCCTGGGCGCACTTTGGCCCCAGCCATCTGCTCTCACTCAGCATAGCTCAGATTGGATTGTATGGCAAGCTCCCAAAGTTGGAGAACTTGGCTAACCATGGCACATCTCTCCTAGCAGCAGATCCATCCCAGCAGACGATCTATCCTGGAACAAGATCATGGCTGAGCGTATATTTAGAGTTACTGTTGTGAATCTGCTTTCGTTAGGTTGTGAGCCCAGGAAAGTGGGAATCCTGTTCTTGTGTCTTTCCCCAAGGCCCTGTCTTTGTTGTCCTGGTGGCTGCTGTAAGGAATCTGCACACAATCCGCCTCCCCAGGCACTGTGCTTGCTGCAGGGGCCAGCAGTACAGGGGTGAGAGCCAGAAAAGCCTGGCAGACATCACTCTGGCAGCCTGTGGGGCTTCAGTCAGTGAGCAGCCCCTTCCCCTGTTTACACGTGCAGAAGTCAGGTCACGCAGCCCTTTTCACCAGGCTCTCTCTGGAGTGCAGACCAGGCTGTGCAGCGCCCACAGCAGCCAGACCCCCGTCCTGTGCTGTCAGCTGCACAGGAAAAGATTTGAGCTGCTCCAGACTCCAGAGACCTGGGGCGGGCGCTGGGCGAGAGGAGGGAAGGACACCACCAAACAAAACCTTTGACCGCAGACATGCTCCTGAACACACGCCACGCACACATGCACGCGTGCACACACACTGAGCACATATGAACACATGCACACACACGTACACATATTTAGTGTGTCACAAGCCGTTTCTGAGGACTCGGAAACAGCACTGTGCTGAGAGTTTCTACTTTTATAAATTTCAAATATGGCAAAAGCTGACAGAACCATCTCAGGTCTTTCTCAGCTGTGGCGGCATCACCCTGGAGGTATTTCCAGAATTGTGTCTTTGATGTTTAGAAAAACTGTCTGTTTGGAGGCAGAGACAGAGGGGTGGAGAAAGGGCAGAGCCACCTAGGAGCAGTGAACTGGGTGCCTTGAAGCCCAGAGAAACACCCGGACCCATGGTGACTCTCTCAAGTCTCCTACTCTTCCCAAATGCCCGTTCCCCTTGGATCTGCTGCTTCTGAGGCCATGAAGATGGGGTGGCTTCCCCTTGTCTGAGCATGGCCCAGCAGAGAAGGAAGGGAAGGGGCAGGGAGGGGAGAGGAGGAGAGGAGCGAGAAGAGGAAGGGAGGGGAGAGGAGGGAAGGAGAGTTCTGTGAAGGGAGGGGAGGGGGCCACCTGGCCAGGGCCTCTAGCTGCATCTTTCCCGGAATGTGTAGCCACAGTGCCTGCTGTCACCAGGCCGAGTGATGGCCTCCGGAGTGCGAAGATAAACAGACTCCGTCTGCAGAGCTCATTCCCAGTACTGCCTGGCCACCCTGATGTGGACGGACCTCTGGCCATCCCTGTGCCCAGACTCTTCCTGTCCCAAACAATCGCCACCACCGTGGGGTCCTGGGGAGCCCAGCAGAGCAAGCCTGAGGGGAAGTGCAGACGCTCTTGGGACGGCGGCTGGTGTGGCTCTTGCCCACGCCTCCCTGGGAACACCCAGCCCTGACCCCAGCCCCGCCGGGCTCTCTGTGGCCTCCATTTTGAAGCACAGACTTGGTGACTTGGTTCGTTACTCTCTGTGACTCAGCCCCAGGTGCAGATGAGTGAGGATCCTTACTCGGAGGGTGATGGTTATAGAAGTTGTGCTCTTGCTCTCAAAATTCTTCCTTTTCAGGGCGGAAGCTTCAGCTCTGTCTGCAGGACAGTTTCCTGCTGGTGTAGTTGAGGGCAGGTTTTCAAAGGAAGGCCACAATGAGGGCAGGAACAGACCTGGTCCCGTAAGAGTCACACAGGCAGGCTCACGCCCGGCACAGTCCCAGCATGAGACTCTAAACGACAACCTTCTCAGTGGGTGGACAGTCAAGGACAATCGAGGACAATCGAAACCCTGTAGATGGGGCTCCCTGCTGGGCCCTATGGCCATAGGGACTCCTGGCGGGACCCTCTGCAGCTTCCCAGCTGCTGCTTGCAGGCTCAAGGGTGAACTAAAGATACCCTAGAAGGCAGGGAAGCGTCCCCTCAGCTCATGGGGCCACAGGACGAGGCTCTGGAAGGAGCTGGGGTCTCGCCTCGGCAGAATTTGGAGGCGTGAGAGTGACCACAGGCACCCGAATTTGTGTCCATCCTCTCCTCTGGGGACAGGCCAGCGAGTGCTGTGGTCAAGGTGGCTCCCGACTATTCCGAATTTCCTTGTCCTCTTCCTTTGGCAGTGGACACGGGGAGCTGTTGGGTGTCTGGCTGATCGTGGGGGACCGAGGATGAGAGGAGCACCCCTGGTCCCCATACTCCTCACTTCATAGGTGAGAACCAGGCTGTGTGGCCGTGAGGCCCAGCACCCTGGGAGCTGCCCAGAGCAGCCTGGGAGGGGCCCTGCAACCCTGGTTGTCCTGCCGAGGTTAGGAAGGTAGCGGGACCAGCGTGGCAGGGGGTGTGTGGCTGCAGGCCCAGGTGGCTCCCGCCCATTTACTCTGGACGCCTGCTTTGGTGATGTCTGGGAGTCCGTCAGGACGGTGGGATGCTTAAAGACATTAGGAATTCGCCAGGACCCATCTTGGTCCGGGACAGCAGCAGCCAGATCGGAGACCACGTGTCCCAAGCAGCTGGACCCTGCCGACTGATTCTGTCCCTCTTGCCCCAGCGGGAGTCAGACCACACTGGGCTGCTGGGCTGGGTCTGGCCCATCTGGAAGGGACAGTCGTATGGCCCAGCCCTACCGGTCACAGGATGTCTGGTGGGTGACAGGGCTGCGAGGACAGCTGCTGGTCGGAGGGACTGCCACGATCGCGGTGAGGACAGGAAGAGCTCTCAGGTCAGAGGGGCAGCAGGTGCTCCTGGGTCACAAGCACTCAGCCTCCTGGCCACCTGGCGTGCCAGACAGCCATGGTCATGATGGTCACAGCGGGGCTACTTGCCTGTCTGCAGGTGCCACCCGCACGCACTGCTCTCTTCTCGTCTCGAGGGCAATGGCGGGTCCCTACCCAGCAGATGTTGAGGGAGCAGCCATCTCACAATGGAGAGGCAGGCACCACGGCTCCTCTATCAGTCAGGAGGCAGGTTTCCAGGGATTGTCCCAGCCGACCTGGGCCCTCGCTCTCGGCCTCTCGGCTGGCTGGGACCCGCTGGGCTCACGTGAGACCAGGCCTGCCCTGCGCGCACGCGCAGGAAGAGCCGGCACCATCGGGATGACTCAGCGCCCCCCACCCAGCCAGGCCCCCAGTGCTAGCATGCCCAGGCGACACCCAGCCACTTCCCAGTGAATGTAGCTGGAAGAGTTATGTGCTCCTGAGGCACTGTTTGTGGCATGTTTCTTGCATCCTCTCTCGTATCTGGGATTGCTGTTGAGCTTTCCGGCATGCGACACCTGCTGCCCCTCTAGATGGCGAGTAAGGGCTCTGCTCTGGGGTGAGCACGTCTCTCCCCCATGTCCGGCCCCACACAGGGCCATCGTTACCCAAGCCTCCTCCTTTGCTCGCACTCCAGGGTGGCCAAGCTGGTTTGGGAGGGAGGACACAAAATGCCTGCTCCCTGCTCTCGGCAGGCACACATGTGCTTGTTGACATGGACGTGGCTGTAAATGACCATAACTTAAAATAAGAAGAACTCTTTCCCATTCAGACAAGGCTTAGTAAAAACGGCGGAGGGGGCAGCAACGGCTTCTGGCTGCTGGGGTCCTGGGAGGCCTCCGAGGACAGTCACTGTCTTATACCGCTCGTTCCAATCAGGGCAGAGGCCTCAGAGGGCCCAGCTGAGAGAGACCGGATGCTCAAAGAGCCTGCCTCGTCTGTGTGCACGCTGCGGAGGGGAATCCCATTTGAAGAGCTGCCCAGATCGCCTCACATTTCAGGAGAGGGTGGAGAGCCCGCCCCCAGCCTCGGCGATTAAAGGGGGGACGTCTTTATTTTTCTTTTGTGACACTGGGGTTTGGACTCCAGAGTTTTCACACTGAGCTGCATCCCCAGCCCTTTAATTTTATTTTTTTTTTTAATTTTGAGACATGGTCTCACTAAGCCACTAAATGGCCCCGGCTGGACTTTTAATCCTCCTGCCTTAGCCTCCCAGAGTGCTGGGATTACAGGTGTGCACCCCGGCAAAGTTGGAGGTCATTTTAGAATGAAAATCTTTGCATGTGTGGAGAGAGGAGAAGCAAGGCTGGAAGCCAGACTAGGAAAGTATAATCAGGACGCATGCCCGCCTGTCCACTTGCTCAGTAAATGTGCAGCACCAACTCTAGGCAGAGACTCATGAGGCTCTGAGCTGACTGCAGAGAAGACTCATTCATTAGACCAGGAGAAAGCAGAGCCTCGACCAAGAAGGGTGGAGCCACACTCAGCCGCCACTCACCTGCCCCCACTCTGGCCAAGTGGAGCTAGGTGGTGGAGGCTCTGCTCAGGGTTGCGGCCCCTGCCTTCCCTTCTGCCTTCCCACCCCGTCTTCCTTTCCCAAGCACTGCAGAACACCCACTTCCCTGATGCCCTGTCCCCAAAAGGGTGGAAAGATAATGTGGTTTCACACGTGGATTTCAAAGCCACCTGCACAGCACTTGGTCAGCATCGGGAAGAGAGAAGACTGTGCTTAGTAGGTGGCCTGTGCCACAGAAGCCGGTTTTGCTGTGCTAACTTTCAAAAGCTCAAAGCTGGTCTACGGGGCGATCTGACACAGCCTCCTTCTCTCTAGTCTGATGAACAATAAACACTTAGTGCTTTGCACTTGGAGGAGATGGGCAAGTCAGAAGCAAAGCCTGAATAGTGCGCTTACCTTCTCTGCTTGTCTTTTTTTTTTTTTTTTTTTTTTTTTTTTTTTTTTTGGTGGTGCCGGGGATCGAACTCAGGCCCTTGTGCTTGCAAGGCAAGCACTCTAATCACTGAGCTAAATCCCCAGCCCCTCTGCTTGTCTTAATACTGTTCACTTCTTAGGAGAGAAAAGGCGGGATCATGCATCTGGGTCCTAACTACTTCAGACAAGTGCTCTGCCTTTCTCTGTCCCTCCTCTCCCTCCCTCTTCCTCCCTCCCGCTCTCCTTCCCTTCCCTCTTCTCTCCTCCTGTCTTTGTCTCTCTCCTCCCACCTACGGCATCTCCCTTCCACATTTTCTGCCCTTTGAGTATTGAATTGGGGAATTCTCCTCCCAGATTCACTTTGCCCATGCAGGGTGACCTCAGGCAAATGAGGCCTTGCGTCCTTTCCTCCCTGTCCCTCTCACCGTCCTGCTCCTGCTCACAGAAATGTGAAAAGACAAGAAAAACATCGTATAGCGGCTACCAGACACTGGAGGCTACAGAACTGTACCTGTGGCCCCGCCCAGACAGTCAGGAGCTCAGCCCCCAGGCGCTGTCTTCTGAGCAGCCTGCACATGGCTGGGTGTCCCCTTGGTGTCTGTGGAAGGCGCACCACGGAAGCTGCCCCTCTTCCTTGCCTCACTCCATCTCTTTCATCCAGCCCCCGGAGGTGACACAGTGTCAGGATCTCTAGTCACCTAAAGTTCCTAGGCTCTGTTTGGAGCCCAGGAAAAGTGAGTCGAGGCGCCACCTCCTGGCAAAGGCGGCTCCAGGCGAGGCTGGAAAACCCAGCACCCACCTCCTTGGGGGGATGCAGGAGGCTCTGAAGTGGGAGAACCCTTGGACTTCTGCTGCCCAGCACAGTCCTTTCACAGGAGGGGAAACTGAGGCCTACAAAAGTAATAGGACAGAATCAGTAGCAGAGCTGAGGCAGAGGAGCAGAGTGAAGTCTTCCTAGGGGCTAAGTTGGCAACAGCACACTGCCACCCTCATGGGCACTCTGAGAAAATGCACTTTGGCCACATCACCAGGTGCGGGGGGCCTGACAGGGCTTCCCTTCCCTCTTGACTCTGCAGTGGTCTTTCACATACATGAGTGTCACACACAGACACTCCACCTGGGCTCCGTGTGTCAGGAAGAGATGCTACCACATCATTCTGTCCACTGCCACAGCCCCGAGGGAGATGGCTCCCCTCCACAGAGAACGGCAGGAGTGCCAGGGCCGGGAGGGGGCCTGAGGTGAGCAGTCAGCGGGCAACATTCACCAGATGCTGCATTCTCTGTGAGCTGTTCACAACCGCCAGGCAGCGTCTTACTGGGAGAAATATCATCCCCACTCTGTGGACCACAAGAGCAACTCACCAGGCATGCCTTACATAGAAGGCAGCTGGGAGGTCTCTCCGTGTCTCTCTCACACACGCACGCACACACGCACGCACACACACACGAACAAGCATACACACTGGTCTTCTTTAATTCCTTATCCAGCTTGAATATCTCCTAGAACTCACTTATTTCAGAGGCAACATGTCTTCAGGAAGTACCTGCCATGAAAATCACTCTTGTGCAGCCACAGTTTGTCACCTAACAGTTGCACACCAGGTCCTGATGGCCACGCCTGGGCAGCCCTGGCCCTCTCCGTTGTCTTCTATATGGCCATAGCTGTGTCCTCAGCACCCCTGTCCTTGCTTCTCCTTGCATCTTTGTGGGGTTCTCTTCTCCTTCCCGTGCAGCCCTGCGTGGAGAAGCCAGGAGGGGCTGTGGACCCACTGACCGCAGGTCCCTACTGGCGCCTGGCCATACAGCGAATGCCATACAAACACTGTCCCCGGCCCCTGGCACTGCCCCTTCAGGGCTCCCATCTGCAGTGAGAGAGACCCGGGTCCTTCCAGACAAGACATGGGCTCTCTCTTCCTGCTGCCATCTTGAGCATCCACACCCACCCCCTCAAGGTGGCGGGGGGATTTTCCTTCAATGATTTAACCTCACAACTGCACTTAATTTGCATCTTAATATTTTCTTGCAGGAAATCATTTTCATAATTGCTACAGGCCATTTTGGAGGCTCCATTCCAGCTGAGTTGGGGAACCCTAATATTCCAAGTCATCTCTCTCCTCCTCCTTTGGCCCAGCAGACTCTAGCTTCCATCCCTGCTGCAGGGCGGGCTTTGGGCTGCCGTCACCACCAACTGGGGACGGACCGTCCTGAGGAGTGTGGTATCTGAGGGCCCCAGTGTCCCTAGGCCCTGGTGTCCTCTGTGTGACAGGGTGGGCAACGCCTGCTGAGCCCCAGCTGATGAGGATTTGTGAGCCCCGAGAAGAGGGCCGACGTCAAGGCTCTGAGAGCTGCTCCTTCCCAGTAGTGATTATGATAATGTGATCAGTATTTGTATTTACCACAGTTCACCTGGCAGAGTTGGGACGCTGTCTGGATCCCCATGGTCTGCATGGTCAGACATGTGTTTGTGTGCCACATTTGCACAAGCACACGTCTCCCTAAGGGGAAAAGCACCCAGTTAAAGGAGGGTGGCTGCCTGCTGCAGCTCTTCGGGTTCTGCTGCTCAGCTTTCACTTCTGAGTTTCTGAGCACCTGAGAGGTTTAGAGATCCAGGGTCTGGCTGCAGCAGGGCTGAGTTCTCGTCGCCCTGCAGGAACGGGGAGAGCGAGTGCCAAGTGGCTGCCATGCATGGGAATACTCATCAGAAGGAGGAGAGACAGAAATCTTCTAATTGCCACGTAACCTCTCCTTAGCTGTGAAATATGGCGGCCTTTACCACTGATCCCTAGGGAGACCAAAGTGGCCCAGGCCGTTTCAATGGGAAGCCATAAAAAGTGAGCTCTCGAGGCCGTGGCTGTGGGCAGGGCTCACCCAGTGCTCAGGCCCACGCCGCACAGACGTCTTTCAGCCGCACCTTCACCACCAGCCCCTTTCAGGTCACCTCGAGGAACAGACTTGGCCTGAGACACAGGTGTTGCTGGAAGGAACCAGACTAGAGTCCAGGCCAACACGCTGCCTGTGCCAGGCTAGGCCGGAAGAGGTGAGCAGTGTGTGTGTCCCCACTCTCTCCTCCCATCCCATACACAGGGTCTTGGAAGCCAAGATCTGTTGCCTGGGAGACACAAAACAGAATGCTTTAAACAATTTTTTTTTTTTTTGGGGTGCTGGGGATCGAACTCAGGACCTTGTGCTTGCAAGGCAAGCACTGTAACCACTGAGCTAAGTCCCCAACCCCTTAACCATTTCTTTAAAACCAGAAGTCCTCTCTTCCCAGCCGAGCAGTTCCAGAGCGGTCCAGGTCCCAGGTCTGCCCCTGGGTGTTGCCGAGTCCCCGTGGGATCGCCCCTGGCTGACAGAGCATGCTGACTGCAACTCCGAACTCTCGCTCCTGAACATGAGCAGAAGTCCAAGCAGCAGCAGATAGTGGCCAAAGTGAACGAAAGAGTCGAACAAACAGAAAACTCAATTCCAAAGGAAACAGACAATTCAGGGAGCAGAAGAGAATTTAAAACCACCGACCTATAAATGGTGTCCTCAGAAAGCTAACCCTAACCCAAACCCAAAGGAAAAGGAACAAAAAACAAGAAAGGAGACTTAGAAATTATAGTATGATTGCTGAAATAGAAATTTAGTAGTAACACTAGAAGATAGAAGAAATCTTCCAGAAAGTAAAATGGAAAGAAAAAGAAAGGCACGAGGAAAAACAGATATAGAAGAACACTTGAAGATGTCTAAATCCTGTCTCTGGAATTTGAAAAGGAAAGAACCATGAAGATAGAGGAAGAAAATTATGAAAGAAGAATATATGAAAAATCGCTGAAGTTGACCCTCTCTCATCTATCTATGTGTCACCTGTCTGTCTATCCATCCATCCATCCATCTATCCAGCTCTCTATCCATCATCTACCATGTATATATAATGGGCCGTGAGTTTCTCTTGATTCCTCCACTTCCAGCCCAACACCACAGAGTCCCTCATCGCCTTCCCTCTTCTTTCCTTAATAATTTCCTCTCCAGCCTTGAGAAATGGGGCTCTGATCATCCACACTATGTTTACTTATATGCTCCATCTTGATACCACTGGTAGCAGTTTCAGGATTGCTATTCCATACCGCTGTGAAAAATAATTTGTTTCTACAAAGGACTACGTATGCAGTATGATCAAAAAATACAATAAACACTTAAATTTTTAAAAATTTGTTACGGTAACAGGCATGTTGCCACTGATCCCCCCCAAATCCTCACCTCGCTTTGAATGTACTCGTCCCGTTGCTCTTGCCACTGTCTGCAGCCGCTCTGGCGTCCTCTTTCCTGAGGGTCTTTAGTTGCACCATCCTGGCTGCTTGATGTCCTGAAGTGATTTAAAATGTTTCCCTTTCGTGGTCATTTTGACTTTGGGAAGGGCCAGAACTCACAGAATGCCAGATTCCATGAATAACCTAGAAGAAGACAGTGCCAAGTTTTTATTTGATAGAAATTGCCATACTACAAGCGAAGCATGATAAGAGCATTGTGATGAAGGATGAAACCATTTGCTATTTTCAGGTCATTTTCTATCCGCATCATTTCTTAAACACTCTAACAAGGTCATATGATACTCACAATTCCCGAGTACAAACTCAACACTCACAATCCGATCAGCATCGCCCGACATCCGACATTGACCTGGATTGACATGCTTTTTTTGAAGAGGGGATCTGGGTGACTTCTACTCTGAACCTTGGTCTCAAGATCATAACCACAGATCCGACCTCATTTCCCGGGGTGACATTTCTGAAGCAGCCGGAGTCTGAAGCATTCTTCTTATTGCGGAATAATATCCATTGTATGAATATACCACATTTAGTTCATTCATTCTTTAGGTGACAGACATTGGGTTGTTTCCATTTTTTTCGGCTTTTGTCAGTGGCATCCTTTCTCTCTCCCTTCGGTCTTTTTTTTCATTGTTTCTCAGGCTGGGGATTGAGCCCAGGGCCTTGCACACGGTCAGCACATGGCCTACCACTGAGCTACACCACCAGTCCAATAGCATCATTTCTTACAAGGCCCATCTTTGTGCTATGATTTGAGACGCCACCTTAACGAGTGTCTACTAAATATTCCACTCAGATCCATTTCTGGATTTTTTTTTTTTTTTTTGGCAGGACTGGGGACTGAACCCAGGGCCCTACTGTGTTAGGCACTCTGCCCCTGCGTGACACCCCAGTCCTCTCTCCTCTTCACTGGTGTATTTGTCTGTTGTGTCACACTCTGATAGTAGAGGAGTGATGGTGTACTTTAATGACAGATAGGGCTAGTTGCTGTAGCTTTCCTTCAGTGTTGTCCGGCCTATGCTAGTGTTTGCTTTTTCTTGTGACCTTTAATATCAACTTGTCTTAAAAACTTGGTATCAGATTAGATTTTGAATTTAGAGAGAGTGAAGTCTGCAATGTTGAATCATTCTATGTGAGGATTTGTATTTTCACAAGTGTCAGATTACATTTAAAACGTGCTTGCTTTCCAGTTACTTGGGGGACTGTGCTGAGTGTATAGAAAAGTGACAGAGCAGTAGAGACCCTGCACGTCACACGGTCTGCACAGAACTCCAGTGTCCAAAGGGCTAATCCGCCTTGCGCAGTAAGCACAGTCTGAAAACAGTGTTATTGGATTGAGCAGGACCTTTGATGAGCTTTTATCAGTGTCAGCTGCAGAGGGATGCTTGGCGCAGCCAGGAAATGCCAGGCATGAAGGGTTATTTTCTTTTTCAGATCTGCCTCTCGGTACTTTGCAGGAAGCCAGATCTTTCTCACCTAAACCATAACATTTCTTGAGAAAGGTGAACAGCTTCTCCCTTCCTGAGGAAAGGGCCAGGGAGACTGATAGAACCAACGAATCTCTACCAACACCCTCTGGAGGTCAGGTCTGATGGTCTAAGCCCCAGGCCATCTCCATTCATTAGAGTCTAATCCGTTGTGGTGTTTAATTATTCAGAAAAATCTATCCATTGCTGACATTTAGGTTAAGTCTCACTTTTAAAACTGAACAAATTATATGATAAAATGCAAATCTGGTAGCTAGGTATGGGGTGCATGCCTGTGATCCCAGCTGCTTGGGAGGCTGAGGCAGGAAGATCACAAGTTCAAGTTCAGCCTGGGCAATTTAGCTAGACCCTATTTCAAAATAATTTTTTTTTTAAACAAAAAGGCTGAGACTATAGCTCAGCATTAGAGTGCTTGCTTTGCACGCACAAGACTCTGAGTTCAATCTCCAGTGCCACAGGAAACAAAAAAAGCAAATTCAGCTAGGCCCTGGTGTCCCTGGCTCAGGGATGGCAGCCTGCACTTAGTTTATGAGCCTCTTTCCCAACTGGAAGAGAGGAAGGGACCGGACCGCACTGCAGTGTTTCCCACAGCAGCCTTGCCCACAAACCCACCTGAGGTTGACTCAGATGCCTGGACACCAAGTGCAGCTCTGTGGAGTCCTGCAGGAGACCACCCACGAGGCTCATTTCCCATCTGCTTCTGAGTCACCGTGTGGCCACTGGCAAACCCTTGCTGTGTCTGGCTTCCCTACCCACTTTATAGGCCTGACGACATGAGATCTTAGACAGAAAATGCGTTAAAGAATTAAAAGGGCTATCTAGACCTGGGAGCGACTCAGAGACTCGAGCCCCAGTCCTCAGTGCCCTAATTAGGAAGGAAGGGAACAATTAGGTGGCTTTCAAACACATTTGTCGTGGATTTAAAAAATACCCACTCACTTAGCAACTGAGTCACACTCTTCCAATCATAGTTCTGTGTGTCAGATCATTTAAAGGCCAGGAAACCTGTGTTTCCAGCTGAAATGCCTCCCCAGTCCCGCAGCAGGTAGCACAGGCTTCCGGATGAGGCCAGCCACACCGCCAGTAGGATAGGCTGGGCCGAGCTGGGGGAGAAAAGCAATTGTCACTCTGGCAAGATTCTGAAGGCTCAGAGAACCAGCATCTGTTACATTTAACTAGGGAACCAGTATAATTAAAAAAACCCTCACATTTATTCTGCCCTTTTGGTGTAAACATATTTGTTCTCTGTGTTCATGCCCGTGAATAGTAAGCATCTTTTGAGTAACTCAATACTGGGAAGCATTTTGTGGCATAGATTTGTGGGCTGCTTCTCCTACACAAGAGCCGCGGCGAAATCTCATGCAGATGAAACAGCCCAGTGACCTGGATGCGACTGACAGCCTCACTGTCTGCGCCAGAGCCCCCTCTCTGGCTTTTCCTCCAGGGCGAGACTGGGGCAGGCAAACAGAGTCCAGGATGGAGTGGCGCAGCCAGGCCTGTGGGCTCTCTCTCAGCCGGGGAAGGGTCCCTTCTCCTAACTTCTCTCTACACTGGAACAGGTTTACCTTTTGCTCTGAACACACCTGGGGCCAGGAATCTCTTCTATGGCTATAATTTCCATCTTTTCGCTGTGCAAATGAAGACTTGATTTACTGATGAGATTGGTAACCAGCAAGCAGGCGGCTGCGTAATTACTTGCTCTTGAGTTTCTGTGGCTTGGGAGTGAAACTCCACAAGTCACCTGGGGACTTAAGCCCGCCTGGTCATGAGGACATGGGTAGAGGGGCATCCTCACCTCCCTGCAGTTCACCAGGGCCACAAAGGCTGCTTCCTGGGCCTGCTGGTGACCATAAGGCTTCTGGTCCCAGAGTTCCCTCTGTGCCTGTCCAGGTGTCCCCATCTTGTCCCCAGGATCTACCTCATCCCTGAGACTCCAGGTCTCTGAGCCTGTGGGGCCTGGCCTGGTTTTTTCTCCACCACAGTGCCCAGGGCTGCAGTCCTTGTGAGTGGCCCTCTGGAGTGAAGAGCAGCTGCTTCATGGCAGGCTCAGGCAGGCTGGCAGAGGGGCAAGGGGACAGGGAAGGGACCAGGGACCAGGCTGATGTGTGCTGTGCAGACAGCTGTATGGCTTGGGTAAGACTGGCCCAAGTGAACAGGGCCAGGCTTCGGAGAGAAGGGGTGGCTCTAATGGAGGCTGTCATGCCTGAAATAGGGAGGAAACCCAGATGCTCGGTTTGGGCAAGACTCACTTCCCCACGAAACCAGTCACAGTGCTTCTCCTCTTCCTCCAATGGCCCCTTGCATTATTTTACTAAATGTAAAACGTAATGAAGTCTTATCAGCTGTGAGGTGTGTTTGATAGTTTGGTTTGCTTTCTTAGCTGTGGACACAGTTGACAGTGTCTCCTCAGGGCCCAGGACTGCTCGCCTTGGGTCTCCGCCAGATGCCTGCAGATGCCACGTGGGTGAAGCCTGTGGTCCTGCTTTGGGTGGCACCAGCATCCTTAGTCGCCCCACCAGGATCTCAGGTGTCAGCCCATACCCCTACCTTTGCCCTTCTTCCCCTTCAGTACAACATCAGGGCCCAGTGTGACCTCTTGCTCCTCAGTCCTGGCTTTGGACACAGCTGTTCCTCAGCTGCCCAGCTGCCTGCACATAGTCCTGCTGCCCCTGCCTGGGCAGAATGGGTTTCCAAAGTGCAGCCCAAACACCTGCACCACGGCTGTGCATTGTGAGTTGTTCTGCACTGTGGCTGGGGACAGGTCAGACTCCTCTCACCGTCTGTTTCTACTTTTCCAGTCCAGGATAATCTCTGCTGTTCTACCCACTGGGAACAACTCATAATTATCTCCAAGGAGTCCTTTGTTTTATTTCACTCTAACTTTCTGTTTCACGGGCCACATTTGCAGCTGAAAACGAGTGTGTTGGTTGCAGTTTAAAGTGTCAGCTGGACCAAGACCCAGCAGAAGCCTTCTATCTGCAGCGCATCAGCCCTGACCACACTCCGCTGTCTCCTGCGCTGCCACCCCATGGAATGCCTGCCTGCTGCCTGCCGTTCCTGTCCACCTGTGGCTCCTTCTGACAAAGCACCATGTCCCCAGCCACCTCCCCGTGCTGTCCACGCTCTTCCCGTGGGATGTGGCTTCCGTGATGCTCCACATGGGCTCTGCACAGTTCCACAGCTGTTTGATGGGATACACTCAGTGCTGAGGAAACTCTGCTCCTTTCCAGAGCTGCACTGGTGGACCCAGGTGGAAGTGGTGTGTGTGTGTGTGTGTGGTGTGTGTGTGTATGTACGTTCAGCACACTGTCCCAGAACTGCAGGAGCATCTCACCAGGCCGCCCTCACACTGAGAGTGGCTCGAAAGCTCTGTGCTTCCGGAGTAGACGGCTCCCTCCCCACTAGACGGCTGTCTGTCAACTCCTAAGTGTGGATTTTGGAATTGCCAGAAACTGACTGTGTGGATTCAAGTGCTGCTAGCTCTCAGCCCCTGGCTCTCCTGCAGGGACTTCCTCCCCATCCTGAGGCTGCCAGGGAAGCCACGTTGGCACATCACGGGAAGGAAGCACTTTGTGCAGCTGGCCACTTCCACGCGGTCCCAGCACCGGGCCCGACGCCTGCAGTCTCCAGTGCAGCCCAGCACAGCAGCACCGAGCCTATGTGGCCGTCTGTGCCGAGGTTGCTGCACACGTGAAAAGAGACAGAGTCTGGAAGACTTAGTGCCAAAAGTGAAAACGAATTTAGCGGTAATTTTATATTGATTGACTGTAGGGTTAAATAAAATACATTGAATTAACTTCGTGTATTTTTATTTTTTAGAATGTAACTACCAGAAAATTTAAAATTACACACTGGCTAGGTATGGTGCTGCATACCTGTGATCTCAGCTACTTGGGAGGCTGAAGCAGGAAGATCGAAAGTTTGAGCCCAGTCTGGACAACATAGTGAGACCCTTTCTCAAATAAAAAAAATAAAAAGGGTTGGGGATGTAGCTTAGCACTTCCTGGGTTCAGTGTCCAGTACCACCAAAACACAGAACACTACACACATTGCCTGCATTAAGGTGTCCACTGGGCGGTAGCGGTCTCAAATTTGTCTTGGCACCTCTTCCAAACCCTTTCCCTGCCTCCCACATTGGCAAGGGCTCAGTTAGCAATTGGAGGTCTTGACAGTAAACCCCGAAGTCCTTTTCACTTTGTCCCCAGATGGCTCCAGGCAAGTGTGTAAACCGTGCCCCAAGCCAAGCATGGATATTCCAGAGTCCTAGTAGTGACTGACTTAACAGAGTTTCCTTTTTTCTCACGATTCTTTTGAAGAAGCGGCCAAGGATAAAACAGTGCTGAATTCCTCCTAGTTTAAAATCACCTACTGCCAACCTTGGTTTGTAAGCTTTACACCATTACAACAAATAGCAATGCTAAAAAAGCAAACCTGGTAGGCGGTGAGCCATTCATCACCAAGGGTTATCCCCGTGGAGGCCAAACAGAAGATGCTTCACTGTCATCAGGTCTGGGAGAATATTTATGCTACACTTGGACTCAGGCCCAAAGACTGAGTATGAACAAAGTCATTCTTCTGAGTTGTGTTTTCAAGCCCAGTGTGAGTGGAAACCCTGTTTATTTAAAGTGAGATAATCCTTGGCTCACTGTGCTTATTACCTCTTATTAGTTTGAGAGAATATGCTTCACATTCTCATTTATAAAATATACATATTAAAGAAAAACTACTCTCAGGAAGGTATGGGATTTGCCTTGGTAATGATTATTTTTTGCAAGAGAACTTAAATCGGAACCTAAATAATGAACTGAGTGTTGCCTGCGGACCTGCAGTTATGGATTTAATTTCTGGTTATCTTCATGAGGAGAACACTCCCTGCTTCAGAAACAAGTGATTGTGGAGGACTTTCAGCTGCTTGACACTGGAGGCCTCCCATGTCCTTCTCTCTGGAGAGCTGAAGCCGGTGTAAACATGTCTGTGATAAACGATCAGCAACTCTGGGCTGTGAGCTGCTTTCCTCCCTTCTTGGCTCTATTCTGATTTGAACCCATCTCACAGCTTTGAATATGATTTCACTGGAAAATGAACAAAGAGAAAAAGCAGCTACAGCCTTTCAGTCCTCTGTGTAGTGAGGCAGCCCGTAAAGATAACTTGAGGGTAATTTCATGCTGACTCAGCCTCAGTGCTGTTGGGGCACCCGGGAGCAGTGACTTCTGAGCTCACAGTTGTTGAAGCTGCTCATCTGTCTGGGCTTCCATTGCGGAAGAACGGAAGCCATGCTGCACATTATAAAATTAGACACACACGCATTTTCCAGGCAGAGTGTGAACCTCGCTTTTCTAGTCCTACCTTTGCAGGAGACAGGTTTCCTAGGGAGAACCGGGGGCCAGCTTATGGCCCAGTCCCTGAGGTTTGTGAGTTGACAAAGTCTTCCTCCCGTGACTGTGTTCGCCCACGCACAGCTGGCCAGGTTGTCCAGGCAGCTGCAGCTGGTCAATGAAGCTGGGAAAGCAGAGAGTTTTCCACTTGATGGCAGAGGGAAAAACAGAGAGATGTGAAGCATGGACACATTGTTGACCTGGAAGACGGAGAGGAGCATGGGGACGTGAGGATGCGAGCCCTCCTTGATTTGGCAGGAAGACAGGGACTTCCAGCCTGTGCTGCTGGGACCAAGACAGCAACACCAGGCCATCCGGGGAGGAGCAGAGCCCCGGCAGCTGACTCCTGGCCCTGCCTGTGTCCGACCCATTGGACAGAAACACCAGTGTCCAGCAGGGACACAGCACTGTGGTGAGCACTTGCCTCACGTGCTTGTGGCCTGGGGAGGAGTGTGTTTTCGGCTTGTGGCAGTTTGCCCATTTGCTGAATTCCATAGCTTTTCAAAAACTTCTTGCTGTGGCTCGTAACTCCCTGGGTCTGTGCCATAGGGAGCTTCCCTGAACTGGGTCAAGGGCGCCCACGAGAAGTCTGTCGCACAGCCGGCCCTTCTCTCTGCGTGCTCACTGCTGCCCGCATCTGCCCAGGGCAGCACAGCTCCAGGTACATGGCAGGTGATCAGACTAGGAGTGTGCATCAGCCAAGTTCACATTCATCCAGTATTTGTGTTGGGAAAGGAACATAAGAAAAAATATAGTCTCTATCCTCAAGCTGGGAGTTTTCAGGAGAAAATTACATAAACAAAGCATTGAAGCACACGCACCACTATTCCTGCTCAAATGCTGCGCTGAGCCCAACAGGGTGATTTTTAGTTGTAAAAATGAAAGCCTTTAGGCAGAACAGGCCCAGAGGACACAGCTGTAATCCCAGCACCTGGGAGGCTGAGGCAGGATTGCTGTGAGCTCGAGGCCAGTTTGAGCTACACAGCAAGACCCTGTCTCAAAAAAAAAAAAAAAAAAGAACAGGTACAGAGGTGTCTGCGGTGATGGGGAGGTGAAGCAGCCTGCGAGGAGGAGCAAGGAGCAGAAGGAGACAAAGGAAGCCTCAGACATGGAACCAATCCGTAGGCCCAGGCGGGCTGTGCACGCAGTAGGGAAAAGCGTCATGGTTGGTCTCTGGGTGTTCTCAAAGTTTGTTTCGCAGCACAGCAATGTGATCAGGTTTGCATCTTAGTTGGGAAGCGCCAGTATGTGGTGTGCTGTAGAAGATGGAGCCTGGGGTGGAGATGGCAGAGCTGGCCTGGAGACGCTCATGATGATCTTCAGGTTACGAGAAAAACACATGGCTCTACTAGACACTTTCTCAGGGGCCCCGGATTTAACACCTGAGTTTGACATCATTTGTAAAATCAATGTCCCACAGAAAGGCAGCAGGGACTTCCTACATGGCCAATGGACGTGTGGGCTGCAGCCACTTTCTGTCTGGTTCGGATGGGGACTGTAGGAGCAGGGACAGAAGCCCAGATCCCGGGGTCAGAGTGGAGGTCTGGGTTGTAGCAGGAGCCTGGGGCAGGAATAGCACCTTCATGGAGCTGTGCGGGGTGGAGTGGATTCTCCTCCATAGCAGTCTGGCTTTTGTTGCTGGGAACAAACACCTGACACACATAGCTTAAAGGAGGAAATGGTTTATTTTTGCTCATGGTTTCAGAGGTTCTGTCCATGGTTAGCTGGCTTCAAGTGGAAACATGGCGAAAGGCACAGTGGAGCAGAGCTGTTGACTTTCTGGTGTTGGGGAAGCAGAGCCAGGGACCAACGTCAGCCTCCACGACCCTCCCAGACACACCCGGAGTGTGCTCTGCTAAAACCAATCACATCGATAAGCTGAACTATCACACCTTCTAATTGGGAAGCCCTTGGTTCCTACGCAGAAGGAAGGGAAGGTAATTTAGTCCTCCACACTTAGAAAGAACTCCTTTCCTCACAGGAGCCCTGTTCTAAACACCGCAGCAGCGTGACGCCTGCTGCAGCCTGTCTGGAAGCCAGGAAATTTGTAACTCTTTGTCCACTGAACATTTCACTCCCAACCAGACTTTTGGAGACTGACTGCTGTTAAGAGTTTTAATCATGTTAGCTCATCAGAGATAAATTCAAGATTGTCTTGAGAATTAGAAGACAGCACCCAGCACACTGACTTGAAAACATTTCTATTTAAAGATGAGTCACAGTTGTTTTTAAAATTAGAATAGAACTTTATTTGTGGAATTAGATGTTTAAAAAATGGTTATAAAGTATGCAATAAATTTAGACATGTTATTATGTATTTCCCATGTAAGATTTTAAAAACAATGTCAAATAGCTTGTAATCAAAACGAACTGTGTGTAACTTGATATTTATATGGAATAACTTCAGCATTACAAATAAAAACTAAAAAAACCACTTAAACTTGCATTTGTAATACAATTTTAAAAGTCTGTTAAAATTTGGTAAGAGAAAGCATGAGCTAGAATGCTGTGCCTGGGATTTCTAGGGACCAAGACGTCCTTGCTTTCTTACAAAGCCCCTCCTGGCTCCCCGCACAGGAAGCCCCGGAGATACCTTTCTGTCTGGGGTGAGGGCTGTGCAGTGGGAGGGCGTCTGGTCTCATGAACCGCGTCTTCTAGTGGAGCCAGAGGAGCATCCAAATGTGCATCACTAGTTGGAGAGAAAGCTCGGTGTTTCCTGAAGCTCTGGTATCAACGGTATTTCACAGAAGTGCTATTTAAAGAGTCACGGAAAATCCTGCTTTCACATTCAGTTCTATGCAATGAGCAGTTCCAGAAGACAATGGCCCTCACTGATACTGACTTGACTCTACATGGGGAGACCCACACACAGACACATGCGGCGTGTGTTCAGTGTCAGCACATCCCTGCGTCCTTACCCTCTGCACGTCATTCTGTTTTCAGACGAGGAGGTCCTTTTTCAGGGGCAGTCAGTGTGGACCCCTCCCTTGGCACAAGCCGTGGCCAACGGCAAAGCCTCCCCTGTTGTGTTCGACACAGTCCTTTCCTGGGTGTCCACCTCTCCAGAGCCCATGACAGTACTGCATGACAATACAGTGGGCTCCATGATGCTCACTTGACCCGGAAAGAGTCAGGAGCCCAGAGAGGTCAAGTCAGCTGCTTCGGTTCCCACAGCAGATGACAAAGCAAGCCCCATGCCTGTGGCACGGGTGCAGCTGGAACCGCAGAGGAAGGCAGAGGCCGCACATGCCTGTGAATGACTCCACACGAACTCACTGTGGGGACTCAGGAAATGGGGTTTGCTGCTGTCACCGGCCCCTGATCCGGTGCTGATGGCGCTCACCGTGCTACGTCCAACAAACAAGAGCCCACGGCCAGAAGACTGTTCCAAGGTTCACAGAAAGTTTGCAACACATATTTAGAATTACTCCCTTGTCACCAAAATACCATGTTAAGAAACAGGTTTAATTCTGTAGGGGAGCATTTGCTGAATAACATTCCAATCCGGGGACAAAACATAGAAATACAGTCTTCACACACTCCATCTTTGCAAGTGTGCTGGGACCTAGAACACTCCCATACCTAGAATCCTGGCACCCTGGGAGGCTGAGGTGGGAAAATTGCAAGTTCCACCTGGCTTGGGCAACTTGATAACTTAGTGAGAACCTGTCTCAAAATAAAAAATAAAAAGAGAAAAAGGGCTGGGGATGTAGCTCAGTGTAAAGGCCCTGGGCCCAATCCCCAGTATCCCCCCTACCCAAAAGTTTCCCTTCTGCCTTATTCTGCTCAACCTACTTTGTATCGTTTACACATTCATTCATGCACTTGTAAGCTCTCTGGAGTTGAAACCGAGCTGTGTTTCACAGCCGCTAGGGCCTAGCATGGCACTGTGCATGCTGCGTCGTCAGCATCGCTAGATTTGTGCCCAAACTGGAGGCGTTTCGATCTGGCACCAGCAGCTTCCACCTGTGGCATTTTGCCCAGAGGGCTCTGGATTTGTAACAAACCGCCATCGTTTGCATAGTAAACACTATTTTTAGAAAGTATAAGAAATGTGGTAACAAATTCAATACAAATTGTGCATTTAACTACTCTTTGGCTATTCTTAAACAAATATTTGGTTTTTTAAAATACTAACGTGATACTAAAAATATAAAAATACAACTACAGAAATGAGCTTCATCTGTAAACATAATAAACTCTGTAAACATGTACTTACTACACACTGTGCAGCTGTGAGGAGTAACTAGGAAAGGCGAATATTAACCCCAAACATCTCTTCAAGGCATGCCTAGAGACACTGCTTCCTGGGACCTTAGGGTTTGAAGGAGAAATGCTAACTACATGGAAACATGAGAGTCGAGGACTATACCAACAAACTGCACGGTGTCAGGCAAGCGGGAGGTTTGAATACTCTCTCCATCCTCAAGAGGCTTCTGTTCCACATGTCTTATGAGCCGCCATGTTTAGTAAAGCTTCATAGTAATGAAAGCCTAATACTTTTAAAGTTAAGAAGTAAACAATTGTTCTGCAAGTCAATTGACTAAAAATATAGGTAACACAGTCTCCAAGGTTTTTCCAAAACTCTGGGCTAATGTAAGGTGCATTAGGCAAGTCTACAAAATAATAAATAGCTGCAAGTAGCACTAAATATATTGTAGTTTACAATATTAAAATACTTCCCCCAAATTTCAGTTTTCATTCTCAAGACCCAAACTTTTCACACAACACTTATCACAGATATTTCACAGTTATAATTTCAGTAGTTTAAGAAAGAACTGCCTGGCCAATACTGTAAAGAGGTAAATGTTAAGGACAAAACTCACTACTTTAGGCACCTAGGACTCGTCCTAGAGTGTGAACTCTACAGAGGATGAAATAACCGCATAAATGCACATTACTTAAAAGTGACTGAAATAATAGTAAAACTGTCATACTATTTCTTCTAATGATTTAATGATATTCTCCAATATCTGGGAAGAATCAGTGGCTGACTTTTAGTAGTTCCCTGGGAAATTTTAAGTCACAATTTTGTTTATAAAACTGTAGCGGTAAAAACATCATAGACTGTTATTTGTAATCTAATCAACTCCATCAAAACCCTGAGTGTTTTCAATTGCCATCTGAAGTTTGTCCCATAATTCTTCAAATGATTCGTAGGGGGGCAAGTCCAAGCGATTGAAGCTGAAAGAACAGAGAGGAATGGTTAGGAAAGACAGCAAGCAAACTCCCACTGGGGAAGTCAGGGCGAGGGTCAGCGCAGAGCCGACTCCTAGGCGCCTCGATGGCCACCTGGACCTTCCCATTTCCACCTTCACCTTCAAATGCCTGCTTCTTCTGCCATGCAGCCTCCAGGAGGGAAGCTCGTCACACTGCGTGACAGAGGGAACATAACCATTCAGACAGGCCGCCTCCACTGCAACCACCTGGGCTTGAGGCCAGGCCCACACGGTAAACTCCCATTCTGGGGGAGGTGTCACCAATTCCTTATCCAGTGTTGTGCCCAACATGGCACTGAGGGGCTGTACCTGCCACCCCCGGACTAAGAGAGGAGCTGTGATCCTTGCACGCTTACCAGGTGTGAGCCCTGGGCAGCTTCTCTGGGGCACCCCACTGCTCCACTGTGAAGGACTGTGGTCCATTTGAGCCTGGAAGGAAGAAGAGTTCCTCAGTCTCTTTTGCCCTGCCTGAAATCCCTAGGCTTTCAACCTAAGTTTTCAAAGAGCATCAAACACATAGGAACCTAATCTGGTTTCTTGAAATCCTAAAGAAATGAAGGCCATCCTGTGCCTGATGACTTCATTGTCAGCCTTTGAATGAGAAGCATTTGTCATTTGGTTTGAGTGCCCTGTATCCTGCCCTGCAGCATAGGACATCCAAGGATGTTTTTGCTGGCTGCTGGCTCTGGACATAGCTCTAGTTTTACATGTGATTTCCTATGTACATTCAAAGAGAAAAGGAGCATTTTCTTTCTTTCTTTGAGTCCTGCTGAAAATAGCTTTAACCTTTTCTGATTATATAATGTTACTGTAAACATTACAGGTATAATAAAACATAATGAAGGATATAAAAATCACTTCAAATTGTACCATAAACTCTGCATCAACACTGGTCACGAATCTTTTTTTGGGCATGTGCATGTTCACATACAGAATTTTATGTGCATGTGATCATGTTATACTGTCTACATTTTCCTTCTTCATGGACATTTTTAGAAACCACCTCTTTTTTTTCCTTCAGCATTTTCACTTAGCTCTTCTGTCTCCAATTCCTTTGTTTTTTTGTTTGTTTGTTTTTGTGCTGGGGATTGAACTCAGGGCCTTGTGCTTGGTAGGCAAGCACTTTAACCACTGAGCTAAATCCCCAGCCCCTCTGTCTCCAATTCTTAACATCTTCCAATCACCAGATAATCGATGTTGATAACCTATCTCTAATTTCCCACTTTTCTTCATGTCTATAATCACATCCAAAAGTGTGTGTGTAATCGACAGAATAGCACTAACACATCTAATATTATCAGTCTTAGTTTCCTTAAAAGCATGATCTTTCACACATCACCCATGACAATTAGGTTCACAGCTGAAATCTTAGTACTTTTGCCACTATTCTATTACACATATTTCTCTGCTTTATGATTTTTGGAATCTAAACGATCTACTGTGAAAACTCTGAGTGACATAAACCTAACATACACTTTATTTGCTACATAATACTGCACTATGATACAAGCATTTTAAAGCAACTGCTACTTCTTTCTGTAAATATATAAAAATTTGAATTTATATTCTAACACAAATAATGCAGGCTCTGTGTGTGGCTTTCTCCCAAATTCCAAATTTTCTGAAATCTGTGGATGCTGCAGGCTGGGGTTGCACACAGAGAGAAGGTGGAACTGGAGAAGGAGAGGGTGTTTATCTGCCCTGCCTAGATTTCCTTGCTAACTGGCTAGAGAAGATGAAGGAAGGGAGTAAGGCGAAACCATGGAGAGACCAAGACTAATTCCGGTTAGGTAAGGAACAAGCTGGCTTGCAGCAAAGCTCTTAACCACTGTGAGCAGTGATGGTGCAGAGAAACAGCTGCTTGATGGATGTGTAAACACACGTGAACGAGGCTCACAAGGAGACCGGGTGGGCCACAGTGAAGACAGTTAGCAGCCGCCACATGCCAACAGCTTCTGTCTGCATTAGAGACGCAGCTTAGCCCCTGCCTGCACTGTCCTTGACTTCTCATTCCCAGAACAACTCTAATCTAATTTGTTGCTCTGAGTATGGCTCCATATTTAGCTATACCTTTGGTTAAGGAGTTATTCTTGGTATCTTTCAAAGCAAGTAAATGTCATCCTAATAAACAGAGCATTAACTAATGTGAGAAAACTAATGTTGCTATGACTTATATCAGAAATCACACTTCTTAAAAAACCAACACATTTCTAATGTGTAAACCTAGCAGGACCTAATGGGACACAAAGAATGCCACTGCATGGAACACTTGCATTAACTAGTCTGGATACCAAGAGGCACATGCAGCTTCCCCAGAGCCTGCCACCCGCATAGGAACGGAGAAAGCCTAGCAAGATTTCCCACACCACAACTACTACCACAAAAGAAAGCAGAGATGCCATGATCAAGGAAGTTCTAGAAATTCTGCTTTGCATTTTTTTTAATAGCAAAGTTTCTGAATGAGTTCCAAAGAAATCTACAGTGGGTCTCCGTTTTCTGTGGGGTGCGGTCTGAGGCCCGGTGATGGTGAGGGCCCAGTCCGCACTCATTGTGCTTTCTTGTACACACCCACGATAGAGTCTGGTTGCTAAATGGGCACAGTGTGAGATTAACAAATAGAGCAAATATATCAATATATTGTTAACAAAAGTTCTGAGAATGTCATCTCTCTCTCAAAGCACCTCTTTAATACTTTCAGATTGTGGCTGACAGCAAGTAAATGAAATTGCAGAATACAAAGGCTTGGGTCAAGGTGGGCAGAGGGCGAATGTAACGTCCTTTAGTTCAGCTTTCCCCAGATGGGCCCTTCATTTTGTGTATCGTGGTGCACTTACTCACCCTCTACAGGTGCCGAGCAGTGCCCTGACCACTGGCCTGGAGGTAATGGTGTTTCTGGCATACAGTCACCGTGGGAGCAGAATTTAAAGTTCAAGAATGGAAAGTAACCCAAGCCATCTTCCAGTGGTCTCCTCCAATCTCTGATTGGAAGGTAGGAACATGTTTTGGTGTACTTCATGCTACCTAATCATATTAAAAGTCTTAATTTTTCTTTTTTAAATTAAGCACATTAATATAAATGATAGAAGCCTGAAGACTGATCAGCCATGAAAAAGGCAGTTGGCATCACTTTATTTTTTAATGATCTAAGGACAATCCTTACCATACAGTTCAGCAAATCCATTCATAGGCACACGGGAAGTACCAGTGACAAACTGAAGTAATCTTATTCTTTGTTCTGAATCCATCATTAAAACAGCCTGATTAAGATAAAAAGCTTTATTTAGGGAATAATATTGGAAAAAAGGTACAAAAATTATCCTGAAAAACATGCTATCAAAATGTAGTTACAGCATTAATAATCACTAAACTTGCATGTCCTTTAAGTTAAATGTGCCTCGATGGATGGTTTACAAAGTTCTCAAAAGCTTCTTTCCAAGGCTTTGGTGTTGCTCTTTAGAATGGGACTGCAGCCTAATGGACTAACACGACTTTCTTTTTCAGATGGGATTCAAGGCTTTTTAAAACTTACATTCACTGGCACTACTGACCGGCACACACACACCTCTCTACACAGACTCACAGGAAGCGTGCGGAGTCTCCGGAGCACACAGCCTGTTACTATATGTTCTTCAGAGTCCACACCACTGGCGGCGTTCTGAATGCTTCCTGTGCCAGGAAGGGCACAGGCAAGGTACCAACCAAAGGTGTGGACCCGAATACCCTTTACCAGGGACTAAATGTTTTACAGACACAGAAGTGTGTGCTACCTTCCAGAACCACTGTATGACTTGGTGACTCGCGCTGTAGCCATTCTTGTATTTCGTGTGCTCTCTCCAGTCGTTTACATCCACATCTCCCAATCCACACATCAGAAGCTACACAATGAGAAACATAACAAGACTGTAAACAAGAGAAGTAATGGGTCACTCTCTTGTTTTCACTTAAAAATAGTATTTCTTACCTCTAGTTCATTTTCATCAAAAATTTTGATGAGATCCTGTGGTATTAGTTCAAAAAATCCCTGGTAGGAAAAAAAATGCATTTAAAAGCTTGGTTAGTGGACTCCATGGACATCTGTATACTTCAGCTTCTGGAGAAATCTCACCCTGCTTAAATGTTTACATCTATTTGTGGACTTTTCACTGGGATCTCATACTGGCTGGAATGTGTATTTGTCCAGTCTGCTCTCTCCCATTATTCCTCGAGCCTCCTCCACATCACTCCTTCTACTCAGTAGAAAATGTCTATCTGAGAAAGACGACAGAGGCTACCCTGGAGACCAGCTCTCCTGCAACCTGCACCCAAAAGCCTTGATCGCCCCATCCTCCTCCCTCTCACCCCGACATCTGCTCAAGCCATATCCACTTTAGAGTACACAGATCAGCAGCACCCTTGCTCCTCAGTGTACTCCTCTGTGAGTCCCCACCTGCCTCGTGTCCCCAAGCCCCAACGTGCCCAATGCCAGTGCACTCACTGCTTCTGCTTCTGGGGAAAGGTGCTGGGCAGCAGTCGCTCAGCTGCACCCACCAAGTCCTCTTCCTCTTCTGTGGTGACACTGTCACAGATGTCCCTGCCTGGCCCCGTCCCTCTGCCTGCCCTGTGGGATCCTCTGCAGCCCCCTTCCTAATCTGTTGGCAACAGGAAGGTGCTGCTTCCCAGGACCCTGGGCAGCTTCATTTCTGCATCCTTTGCTTCCATCCTCTCTGGTTCACTGCTTCACCACACAGGAGCAAGGACCCCAAACCTGCTCTCCACCCACATCCTGAGAGCCACCAGTTCTCCACCCACATCCTGAGAGCCACCAGCTGGGAAAATGACTCTGCCCACTGTGCTGGCCTCACTGTGGCTGGCACCCCTCCTCACTTGGGCTATACCCTGCTTCCACATGATCAGATTATGACAGACACAGAGTCTGGGCTTATGCTGCTCAATGGCCACCTTCTTTCCCCCTAGACTTCAGTGAACTCCAAACTCTGCTGTGTAACAAATGGCCCCGCAGCCTGGCTCTGCTCAGCCCAAGCCCATGCCGCACACGAGTAGCTCATGTTTCCCTCCTGTGTGCAGCTCAATCGGGACGGCCCCTCCTCTCTGCTCCCCCTGCCTGACACCATGCTTGCCTCTCCGCCCCATGCTCCGCCGGGGCGGGACCTGTGCCTCACACAGAACCAGACACAGGCAGTGCTCAGCACTGAACAGTGGACAGAGTGTGGGGCAAACACTGAACACAAGCTGTTAAATTAGCTCAAGAAATGAGGGTCTGGTCAGGTACAGTGTTGCACACCTGTTATCCCAGCTACTTGGGAGGCTGAGGCAGGAGGATCACACATTTGACGCCAATGTGGCAACCTAGCAAGACCCTGTCTTGAAATACAAAAATAAAATACTAAGAGCTAGGAGCACGGTTCAGTGGTAAGAGTGTTTTGCCTAGCATGTATGAGGCCCTGGGTTCAATCCTCAGAAAGACACACAAAAGAAAGAAAAAGAAAAGAAAACTAAAGATGAGAGAGGAAAAAAACCAAAAAGACAGAAAGAGAAATGAGTGCTCTGACGACAGCCGAGTGTCACTGGCTGGGGAAGCTCAAAGCACTCACAAATGTATATTATGAATAAAATGCAGCCACAAAGAAGGGTGGCTATGTACCTGGACAAGTCAAGGTCTATAGTAATGTTACGGGGCTGTACTCAGCGCCATCATGGAGCCACAGCCCCAGTCCTTTATTTTTTTGAGACAGGGTTCCTCTGCAGTCACTAAGTTGCCCAGGCTGGGCTCAAACTTGTGATCCTCTCGCTTCAGCCTCCCAGGGTGCTGGGATTACAGGCCTACACCACCATGGCTGGGTTCCAATAATTATTCAATAAAGGAAGAAAATGAGGCACAAAACCACATACACCCAACAGCACCCTAGTTCTTCTGTTCTCCGAGGGCTGTGGGAGGTGAGGAATGGGGCTGGGAGCAGGGGCAGCAGGAGATGGCAAAGCGGCACGGTCAGCATTTATTGCTTAAACCCTCGTAGCCTGTGTTTTGGTAGCAGACACCTAGTTGTGGAATATTTTGTTAATATAAAAGTAGAATGGTTTTATGAAGCCATAAACTTATTTTCTCAGACATAGTGAGGTCCAGTATTTTTGTTGTTGTTGTTGTTCATCAGTGAGCTTTCATTTTTAGTTTTCCTATTTTTTATTAGTCCATGTTTGTAGTACATAATGACTGCATTCATCCTGGGGAGTTGGCACATGTACATAACACATCTTCATCCTTTTTTTTTTGTCCCCCATTCTCCCGTCTATCCTTGCTCTTTCCAACTCTTTGTTCCCTTCCCATTTGCAAAAGCTCTGTTTCCATTTTTTAAATTTCTTTTTTTCCCTTCCCTTTGCCCTCCCTTTCCTCCCCCATTCTCATTTAAAAAAGATCTCTCTACTTCCTGTTATCTCTTATTTTGCTCATTATTTATTTGGGGAGTTTCTCATGTAAGAGAAACCATGTGATATATCTTTGAAACTTCTAGTTATACGGGACATTAAAAAGGGTATACAGAAGAAAATGAATACCTCTTTAAAAGCAGCCATTTGTTTCTGGATTCGGTTGACAAATCTCCACTGTATTACAAGACTAAAAAGGAAAACAATTATTCTTTTTCATATGAACCAAGAAAAAAATTTTATTTATGCCTATTAAAAACAGAAAATAAAGACTAGCCAAGCCCACGACAAAAGCTGAATAGGAAGACTAACACCAAGAAGAGAAAAGAATATTGCGATTCTGGACTCCAGGGAAAGAGAGGAGTGAGGAAAACACTCTTGGAACAGAGTACAGAAATGCTTCTAGGAAGACACTCACTAAGAAGATACTTACTAAATATATTCCTTTTTGTTCTTATTAGTGACAACGATTTCTGAGCCACCGTTTTTCAGCTCATGTTGGTGTGTCTAAAATTAAACACGATACCTTGCTGTGTTATTTTAGCAAGAGGAATGAAAAGTATACATATTATAGTTATACCAGAATCCTGGTGTTTTAAATTAAATCCATTCAAAAGCTAAAAGCTAAGAAAACTTAAAATATTAGTTTTACTGAAGTAAATATGGGATGAGTCAAATGTCAAAGAAAGTACAAATTTTTGCTCAAAGACAGCTTTTGTTGCTGAAAAATAAATGTAAAAACAGAGCAATGTATTGAGTGTGTGTGTTAATGTCAAAATCCACATCAGATTTGCTTCACAAATTATATATCATTTTCATTGAGTAAAATTCACAAACCTGTCCAAAAAGTTCTTCATCTATGATAAACCTGAGGTCCAACTCTGTTGGGTCATTTTCAAGAATCCATCTCAGTGAATTATAATACTCACTATCCTAGAAGGAAAAAAATCGCATTTTAAAAATCTGTGCATATAAAGACCCCCGAGCTTGCAAAAAAAGTATGCTGAAGGTCTGAATCATTGCAGGACAGGTGAAAGGGTTAGCTGGATGTCTTCCTCACATACACATACACACTCACACACCCTGCAGAAAGGGGCTGCCGACAGTGAGTGTGAGAGTGAAAATGCTGTGGCTAGAAGAGTGGTGCCTACTTAAAGGTGTAAAAATCTAGCTGGGCATGGCGGCACAGGCCTGTGAGCCCAGCACTCTGGGAGGCTGAGACAGGAGGACTGCAAGTTCAAGCCCTGCCTGGGCAATTTAGCGATCAAGACCCTGTCTTAAAATTAAAAAAAAAAAAATGGGCTGGGGGTGTGGCTTACTGAGAATGTCTTAGGTTCAATCCCTAGTACCACATAAAAGTTTAGAAATCTATATGTGGAAGCAGTGATTTAAAGGGTTAAGTAAAGCAGTTTTCAGATAAACCCCAGTATCCACAGATATCCTGTTACACCCGCACTGTTCTCACATGGCCTAGGAGGCTGTGCAAAAGGTTTATGTAGTTATGAGGAGGTTGTTACACCTGGTAAAATCACAAATTAAATATGAAAGCTCAATTAACCCACTCAATTAACTGTGATCTTCTGAATTATAAAGAGTCACCCTGTTTGCAGCCATACTGTGTAAGAAGCTAGGAATGAAACCTGCATTTGGTGCTAAGGAAAGGGTCTTGGAACCCCAGTGCCCCCACACTGTGGGATGCTATCAGCTGAAGGACAAGAATGAGGCTTCTAGGGGTCGGCCCTGGGGGATCTGCTTCTGTGAAGAAGGCTTGCCCTGTCTTTAGCTGGCATTTATCCTAAAAGATCAAAATTCAAATACGATGCAAGAGATATGGAGCTGGTGTGTGGTGTGAAGCATATGGGGGAGGAATACCCACTGATATCTGCAACTTATTTTACAATACATGAAAAGATTAAGATGCATTGATGGATGTAGGCACATGATAAAGTAGATGCAGAAAAAAGCCAATTGTGCGTAGTAGATATATAAGTGTCCCAAATAAAATTCTTTCAGCTTTATCATGTTAGAAAATTTCATAATGAAATGTTGAGGAAGATGGTCATTTGTTTATTGAGACATTACAATTTATTAATTTCTATGTCATTAAAAGCTAATTCCTCAAGATGTCCAGTTGCCTGTTAGACCACACGCATCCACACTCCAAGCGAGACATACCACAGACTCCATGTCATAGAGGGTTATTGGCTTATGTAGCATCATCTTGTAAAATGGGCGGATGAAAAAACCTTGCAAGAAATTAAAGATATTTAAATGATTACCAAGTTAAAGAAAACAAATTACAATTCAAAAAAGAAGTTTTATACTTAACACGAACCATCCAACAGTTTGCCATGATAAACTGCCATCCCTGCTACCCGGCCAATAAACTTGAAGTAAGAGAGATGATCTTCATTACATAACCCAGAGTTTGGGTTTATCTGTAGGGTGTAATTATCCCTGTGAAGACAACCATGTTTAAATACGCCTTGTCATATTGCATAGGAAGTTTAATACAACAAATAATGATAAATTTTCTCCCTCTTTTCAGGGTTACTTACCTCTATTAGAACCACATGTGACTGTTAGATTTAATGGTTTTTAAAAAAATCATATTTTGGGGGCTGGGGATTTAGCTCAGTGATTAGAGTGCTTGCCTTGCAAGCACAAGGCCCTGAGTTCGATCCCTGGCACCACAAAAAAAAAAAAAAAACAAAAAAACATATTTTCTGTGCTGGGGGTGTTGTTCCACAGTAGAGTGTTTGCCTAGCAAGCTCCAGGCCCAGGGTTTGATCCCCAGCACCGAAACAAAATTCTGCCAAAGAGTGGAAATAACCTGAGTCCACGGACAGATGAATGGATAAATGAACTATGGTGCACAGATGAATGCAAAGGAATTCCTGATATGTACACGACATAGATGGAACTGAGGTCACTACACAGAGCGAAATAAGCAGACACGGAGGATAAACATGGCATGTGCATGTATGGGAGGGACCTAGACTCACCAGGTCACAGAGAAAGAAGCAGAATGGAGCTGTCAGGAAATGGGAAATCAAGCCTTAGAGGGCACAGAGGGATTTCTAGAAAGATGAAAAAGTTTTGGCGATGGAGGGTTGTGCTGGTTACCACCAGTGTGAAAAAATTTAAAAACCAGTGAAATACAGGTTGAGATGGTACATTTTACATTATATGCACACTGTAACACCATGTACTGTAACTCCACCAGTGACGAGTCTTTTATTTTATTTTTTTTTTTTGGTGCTGGGGACCGAACTCAAGTACCACAACTTTTTTTTTTTTTGGTACCGGGGATTGAACTCAGGGCCTTGTGCTTGCAAGGCAAGCACTCTAACCACTGAGCTAAATCCCCGGCCCTTTTTTTTTTTTTTTTTTTTTGAGTACCACAACTTTTAAAAAGTCGTCTCTGTAACCTTAGTTGTCATCCCTCCTTCCTGGCATGCCCTAACATGCTCTGCCCACATGTCAAGCAACTCTGTGATGTTATTTGCAGAACAGTGATTCTCTTTCCTGTGCACGCAGGCACTTAAAGATCTCTACGCTGGGTGCAGCAGTGTGTGCCTTACTCTCATCTCCTTGGGCTGCTGAGGCAGGATGGTCACTTGAGCCTGGGAGTTCAGGGCCACTCTTAGCAATAGAGTGAGAGCCCATCTCTTAATACATCAATCAGCCAAGGTACTTACGTAGCAGAATACTCAAACAACCCATAATAAGGGTTAAACATTTCTTTGGAGATCAGGAAGAACCACTCCCGGGCGACCCCTCCGTAATCCAATCCCTTCTCGCCGTCGAACTCAATCCAGAGCCGGGCCTTGAGGAAGTCGGCTCTCTTCACGCCCATGACTCTCCGGTAAGAGTCTTCCAGCATAGTTGCTCGGCGAAGTTTCATTTCAAATTTGTTTGGAATGTCGTTCTGGAAAGCCGGAGAAGAGAGGCTTCAGGTTAAAATCAACTCCACCAGAGACGAGTCTGTCTCCCACAGATGTCCTGACTCTCTGTACCCCGCTCCACCCAGGGTGCAGCTGAGGAGCCACAACAGGCACACAGTCCTGACACCGCACCATGGCCCAGTCTCTGATTGCACACAGATGCAGACTTCTCGCTTCTGCACCTGGAGAAGCTGGTGATGGTGAGGGTCTTTCACGCCTAGTGCTTTCCACAACAAGTCTGTGGAAAGGCCACCCTGAGACAACTCCTGGCCACTGCCAGCTTATCCCTGGGTTCCCTTCACTAGCCTTGGCAGGCTGTGCCAGGGACTGTCTCTGTGCTGCCAAGGTCAACTCCTTCACTCTTCATAACAGCACAATGAAGAAGCTACCACTATCACCATCTCCATCACACAGACAAAGAAACAGAGGCGAGTGGAAGCTACGGCCTTAGCTCCCCAGTCAGCCCTTCGGTAACAAGCTACAGCACCTCCCAGAGCACTCTGCAGCCTGCGTTTCATGACAAGTGTACATAACCATGCCCGGGCATCTTAGTGTAAATTTTATAAAATACCTGAGTATTTTATCCCTGAGTGCTTTGTATGCAACATTCATGTGGAAACCTTTAGGAGAACACAGGCTAAGGACATCCTGTCACTTTGGAAAAGGAAAGGGTTAGTATATGTGCTGCCGAAATGAGCACCAGAAAAGGAAAGGGTTAGCACTAAGGAAAAAGTCCAATGAGATGCTCAGCACACGTAGGGAAAATAGAGAGTCCTACAGAAACACATTAGTCTAAGCAGTTTACATAAGCAACATAAACATAACCTAAGTGGTTTCCCCTGCTCTTGTGTAATTTAATAACAAGACTAGAGAAAAATGGTTGCTTTAGACTGGTGACCAGGCAGGAGATGAGGTTGCATCCTGAAGGAATTTATACTCTGGTGTGGAGGTGAGAAACAAGTCCAGACTCTCGGTCTGAAGCTTAGAGTGAGACCTGCTTGTACCACTGAACCCAAATGCAGCTACCCAGGAGGCTTGGAGAGGAAGGCAGGAAAGGACACAGAAAGAGACTCCATAGTCCCAGGTAAGCAGGCAGAGAGGGAGGGAAAGGAAAGGAAAAAAGGTAGAGACCACAGTGAAGGAAGGTGGCCCAAGAGCAGACAGGGGAGGAAGTATTTCTGGGCGTAGAAACCTCTTGGCTTTTTAGGCACCGACGACTGGGTTGGGTACGAAGGGTGGCCCAGTGAAGACTCTGATGGAGCCTATGCAAAAGATGACAGACAGGCTGAGGGGGAGATGATGTCAGAGGGAAACAGGGCACGGAGAGAGGAGCAGCAGGGTGGGCATGGATCTGGAGTCACTCCGAATTCAAATCCCAGCCACAGCCTATTCTCAGCAAGAATTAAAACATTTACCAGAAAAATGCATCAACAAAGATTTAAGATCCCAAAAGTCAAAGATGAATTTCAGTAATTTAGACAAAAAACTATTCTTCAAGAAAAGTTTAACAGGTTGCTGTTATTAAAGGATTTTACTAGGGCATAAAATAATTGCACTAACAAACTATCGTATTCCATTTTTTGTTAAAATTTTGGATGAAATCCTGTACTGTGGTGACAGACCCACCATTTTGAATCTTTGGGAAAGCTGTGTGCCAGTTTAAAACCCTAGGACGTGTGACCCAATATCGCCACCTTGTGGGAGTGCTGCTAAACTGCAGGGAAAGGGAAGAGGAGGAGCAAATGAAGAGGGCATTAAAAGCGGCCAACACCAACAGCAACGAACAGATGGGCAGGTGATGGATGTAGTTCTAGACATGTCGACCTAGGGTGACCAGAAAGCGTGATGAATATATCTGATGAGCACAAGGAGACAGGCAACGAGAGCAGTGGACCATTCACAGGGGTCTTCTCATGTGCACCATGCAGAGCATGTTGCATCCGGAGCTGTGAGAATGAATGTCTAGCACGGAAAACACAAAGTTGCAAAAGGTCTGGACAGCTCTTCAACAGGTACAAGACAAAGACAATCACCCAGATTCCACAAGACCAAGCCCCACACACTCCGTAGGAAGACCAGGCTTGCACACCTTTACTACAACCTTTCTATTTTACAAAATACCTTGAAAAATAAACAGACATAAAATAATTATGGTCTCTAATGAGATGTAAGTTATTTGAAAAATAAGCACCCTTTCCCTAGGAGAAACCACTCACTCAAAGTTGTTTTATACATAGAACGAATTTCTATTACTTTGAAAAATGCATTTCCCAGTACTTATGATAAATACCACTAACCTGCTTCTTCAACTTTCTTCGGAAGAATTCATATTTTCTTTTGTAATCCCTGGAGTAGGGCACTGCCTTCAGTGGAAGTTTTTGGAAAAAAAAAAGTTTTAGGTTTTGTTTTTTTTTTATCCTGGAACAACTTTACAAATTGCCCTCTGGGTACCTTATGAATGTTAAATTAAAGATATGAAGATAGTATTTGGAAATTAAAGTTTTACTGTATGGAAAACAAATACAAATTTAAAAGTTTAATTTCCCTATTTAAGATGAAATTGTATTCAGCAATTCCTATAGCTGTAATTTTCATCACACAACATTCTTGAAATGTAATATGCCAGAAACAGAAATATTAGAGAATATTTCCAAGTACAGAAATATTAGAAACAAAATTTTCCGTTTCTAAAAAGACTTTCCAAGTGATTTCTCCATTCAAGGAACAATTTGAGAAATGTACTTTTTCCTTGGACTCCCAATAGCTGGCTTTTTAAAATCCATTATTTAAAAAAATACTACATACTGAGATACTACACAATAATTTTAAAAACCTTGTCTGTTCAATTTTACTTATCCTCATGAATTAGGAAACCAAGTCTGAGCAAAAATGGAAAGTAACTATATAAGACAGGATAATGATTTTCCTATCATTAACTTGACTGGAGTAAGGTAATCATCATCTTATGGGAGTATTTATACTTAAGTACGGGCTTGTCTTACATAGTAGGCATCTACAGTGACTTCCACGAAAAAGCTGAAGACACGAGCTGGCGTTGACTGGTGCTGCTCGCCATCTGCTTGTCCTGACACAGTGGGCTGCACTCTGTCCAGGATGTCCTGCCTGCCACACCCCCCTCGGCTGGCACCCACACCCTGGCATCTGATGGGCTCGTGAGTCTCCCAGGCTGTCATGCAGGGCTGGGACCATGACTCCAACTGTCTTTTCAAATCCCTGAGCTGTGGAGCAGCGGTGGTAGGGACAGGAGGAAATGGCAAAGGTGCTCCGCTCAGAGCCTGTGGGTCATGCCCTTGAGCGCTGCCCTTGAAGATAGGAGATGACAACCCTGCCCCTCCCCAGGGACTTACTGGTCCGGTTATTGCTACACTCTGCAACCGAGGATCTTCCCATTGTGTTCTTTTTATATCTGAAAGGAAGGGAGAAGAAAAAGTTCTTTCTCATGCACAAAATTCAGTACTATAAAAATAATGTCACGAAAAATCACATTGCACCTACTGTGATTTATGTAGAAGATTCTTCCATCTGTGTGAGTTCTCTCTTCCCATCCTGGCTGTAATTAAAATTGTATTTCAACTATTTTAGGACAGGGTTTTAGATGTATTGGTAAAAAATAACATTGATTTTGTGGCTAATTTAATTGTACATTCCATTCTTCACAGATGGCATCAGTAGTTTAATGATGATATCACAGTTGTTAAAGAGCTACTATATTAAAAATGCAAACTGCTTGAGATAGTCAAGTTAGATGGCAGCAGTCTGTGAACTTACAGGTAAAGGTCCCAGATCACTGGAAGATTCGAGTAGTGCCTTTCCTCTGAGGTGAGCTGGAATTTTCAATCTTGGATCTTCCTTTGTGGGTTGAGTAAATAACACAATACACACACATGTTAAAATAGAGAAAGTCAATGTGTTACGATGTTCTCTAATGTCAATGGGTATTTAAAAAGCCCATTCATACCTCATTTCCTTACCCTATGACACGATAGCTTCCCCTTCTAAAGCTCTTACTTTTGGGCTACACTGATGAACAGGTCCACTCTCAGGGACCAGTACTACCGGGTCATCTCTCACCGAAACCATCGGGAGCATTTTGCCCATGCACCAGGAACTGTGCCACCTTACAGAGCTGTCCTCTGTGTAAGAACTGGTGGGAGGCTGATCCACATGTGATTTCTATAACCCCAAAGTGCTTCTTGGCTCCTAACTGCTCACGTGTTCATTTATCAATATTTTTGAAAGATAGGAAGGTAAGCATTTAAAAGGCTATTAAACTTAATTCAGATTTTTTCCCACTGGTAGAAAATTATCAAACAACTTTATGAATTATCTTAAAAACACCTGTTCTAATGAGATTTGCAGTGTTTTTGGTGGTAAATAAGATTTGGATTCAAAAGTGCTTTCAGATGATAAAGTCTCATGTAGAGGTAAAGAATTATTACTAAATGTCTTCCTAAATATTTACAGTTAGTGGGCCAAAAACTAGAAATAGGAAATAAATATGGATGCCTCCAAGACAACATCAACAAGAGGCATAAGCAGATCTTGAATAGCACTAACATTCTTAACATTACTAACAGCATATCTTGTAATGAATGCTAGGAAAGACTGGTTACACTGATGCACACTTGAAAAGGATAATGAACTCCATGCAAGAGAGGATTACTGTTAGGTATTAAACTGCAGAGTATTCCAGTTACCCAGGTGGTGGTTTTGGTGTTGTGGTCGATAAAGAAAGGCCTCCCGTTGGCTGCGTGCCGGACTTCCCAGCCTTTGGGAAGGAGTCCCAGCTGGATTTCGGGTGGCTGGGTCAAGGGCTGGGTCCCACTGCTCTCGGAGGGTTGCAAGCTGGGACAGCCCTGGCTGGAGAGGGCCAGGCTGGCTTCCAGGGCGGCCTAGCACAGTAATTAAATCAGACTGAGAATTCCACAGAGCTCACAAATAGCCATGTTTAAAAAGTCTTAACCTGCAAACCATCCACACTTGTAAACAGGGCCTAAACATCTGAGGCTCTTTTTCAAATACAGTGATGACACTATTAATTTTTCCTCAGCATTTTATAACATTTTTTCTCAATTTTTCTAATAAAACATTTTTGTCAAACTTTGTTTTTGCAATAATTTGTGATTTCCCAGCTACATCTCCAGCACTGAGGTGGCAGTTAATCCTCAGTCTGTTGTGGGTGTGTCAGACCAAGGACTCACACCCAGGGGCTGGTGTGGGAGCTGGGCTCTGCTCCCCAGGACTCGGTGTGGGGAACACTCTGCACACAGAAGCAGGCTCAGAGGCTGAGTAAACAAAATAAATGACAAATAGTCACTATAAAAAAGGACAATGGGAGCTGGGTGTGGTGATGCACACCTGTAATACTAGTACTCTGGGCGGCTGAAGCAGGAGGATCCAAGTTCAAGCCCAGCTTGGGCAACTTGGTGACTGAGTGAGATCTCGTCTCAAAAACATAAAGGGCTAGGGATATAGCTCAGTGTGAAGGCTCCGTGTTCAATCTGGTGTTATCCTTGCTTGTCTCTTGCTTGTTGCTTGCTGCCTTCTGTCTTCCCTGCTTACCATGAACCATTTCTCCTCTGCCATGACCTCTGCTGTGCCACTCTGCCGTGGAGCCAGCTGACTATGCACTGAAACCTCTACAAACTGTGAGATAAATAAATAACCCTTTCCTCCTGTAACTTTGGGTGTCAGGTATTTTGTCTCAGCAACGAGAAAAGGAAGTAGCACACAAGAGGTAACTTGTGTGATAAGAGGTACACAGGTAAGAGTCAATAGCATCCACGTCAAAAAATAAGTAGAGGATTCTGGCAGTGTCCAGTGTCTACCACGAGGTGACAGAACAGCTTACACAGAGTACGAAAGCTAAAATTCTGTAAGAAAACATGCAAATCAACTGCAGGGCACCTGCGCGGCGGGCTTTGTCCAGGTCGTAGTTCTGGAATTGTGATCCACATAATATGCTCTTCCTCTTTCATCTTGCTTTTCTTCCCAACCTGGCGGTAATCCAGATGAAGTAGGCAAAAGCTGAAGTGCAGAACAAGAGACAATTAAACATTTAAAAGGACCACATCCCTTCTTCGCTGCTAGCTCTTTGAAATGAAACGTATTTCATTTTATTTTCAACTAAAACCATTTATTACAATAGAAAACAGGTAAAAGGTACATTATTTTTAGTTTAGTGAAATGGACCATAATTGTGTAAAATAAAGAAAACAGCATCTCACTTGGGAAAAAACAAAATATATAATAATAACAAGAGATAAAACACCAACAAAACCTGCCAACATTTGCAGCCACACATTGTGCTTAACAGGTCATGTCATGTAACTCCTGTGCCCAACTTTGCAACAGCACTGCCAAGATCAGCCCATCACGCTGCTGAGCATCCTGCGACTTGCGACAAGCAGCAGCTGGTGAGGACACACCACTTGGGAGGAACAGCCATGACGGAGCATTGCAGCAGATCCCAAGCAGAGTCACCTCTGTGGCTCCCTAAGAGCTGGGGGAGGCTGCCAACTGTGGTCTGTGACAAATAAACAGCACAGTCTGCTTATTTCCAGGTTTACTTTAAACAGTCCTAGACATGGCCTTCCATTGTGAACCAGATCAATTCTCTTCCAGGCATAGCTTGGCTCACCACCTAACTGCCAGCAGCACCAGTCTCCCTGGACAGTTATGCGGGGGTCAGGTGCAGTTTAATAGGCCCATCAGTTGGTGTACAGGCAGACGAGGTGGATGAAGTTATTTGGTGCAGCCCACGAGCTACTGAGATGGGAGCCAGCACACTAGAATGAGGCCAGACATACAGTCCACAGGACACATGCATGACTTCCTTCATCAGAGTCTAGAAAAGGCAAAGGCGCTGCCACCAAGGGCAGAGGGGCCAGGGGGCTGAGGTGGGCAGGGGACAGAGACCAGAAGACTCTGAAACAGGATGGTGGTGTCTTCCCAGCTGTGTGAACTCACAGAAACTCATTTACCACACTCTTAGAAGGATGGATTTTATGATTTGTAAATAATACCTCAAGAAAGCTGTATATCAGGAATCAGGGGTTTAGCTCAGCGGTTGAGTGCTTGCCTACCAAGCACAAGGCCCTGAGTTCGATCCCCAATGCACCCCTGTCCCCCAGCAAAAAGAAGAAAGCTGTACAACAAAACCAAAATCCAGTAAGTGTATTGAGAAAAAAAGGAATGAGAATAGCTTTTCTGCTGCATAAAATATAAATCACTTCTAGATTCTCTTGTTCATCTGGTGAATTTAAAGCTGCTTCTTGGTGAATGCCGCCAATGCGAGACGCAGATCTTTCACTGTGTGGAGGACATAGGGAGACGCAGGGAAGACAGGGACTACAGTGGGATTCGGGTGGGTGTGGGGTCCAGGGGCCCAGGGAGGTATCCTGTCTCACTCAGCACAGGGTCTGCAGCCTTCTCAGTACCACAGGGCCAGCTGTTTACACAGCACAGCCACTTGAGCTGAGGGTTTCGAACTCCTGCATTCCTGTGGTGGAATTTCCATGAAAGCAAAAATTGCACTTTCCAAAATTAATATATAGACTGTCACTCAACATTACAGAGGGCTGGCGGAAAAAGGGGAGAGAAAGGATGTACACATGACCAGACTGGGGGAGCAGGACTTCTTGGGAAGGAAGAGCCCAGGCGCCATGGGGCCAAGGTGACAAGGAAAGGGCAGACCAAGAAGGCTGGGTCCAGTGTTTCAATATTGTTGGAAAACGAATGAGGTCCAGATAAAGACAAGACTGCTCAGTGTGTGAGACTTCGGGCAGGGAGGGGAAGTAGGGAAACACAGGACCACCCTGCATCCCAGGACAGGCTGGGAACCATGGAGGAGAGGCAGCACTTATTCCCATGCCAGGCGCCTCCCGTGTGGAGGGTCTCTCACAGACAGGAGCAAATGGCTGAGGGACACTAGGCACCTGTGACGCAGGCAGAGCAGAGGCACCTGGACACAGAATCCAAGCTGCTGTGCCCTGTGTGGCCACCCCTACTAGCACAGCCCACCCTGGCCAGCACCTACCATAGCCCCCAGCATACCACCTACCAAAGCCAGCCTACACTGCAATCCCCAGCACAGTGCCTAACGTGGCCATCACCCACGATGGTCTCCAGCACAGCACCTATCATGGCCAGCACTCACTGCAGTCCCCAGCACAGCACACACCATATGACCATCACCCACCATGGTCTCCAGCACAACACCTGCCATGCCCAGCACTCACTGCAGTCCCCAGCACAGCACACACCATACGGCCAGCACACACCATAGTCTCCAGCACAGCACCTACCATGGCTAGTGCCCACCGCAGTCCCCAGCACAGCACACACTATACAGCCAGCACCCACCATAGACTCCAGCACAGCACCTGCGATGGCCAATGCCCACCATAGTCCCCAGCATGGCATCCACCATGGCCAGTGCCCACCATAGTTCCCAGCACAGCACCTACCATGGCCAATGCCCATCACCGTTTCCAGCATGGCATCCATCATGGCCAGCATCCACTGAGGTCCCCAACACGGGGTTGCTGCTGGTGTGGGAGCCAGAGCTCTACCTCCTGTCTTTCAGGCCCCACCCAGGCACCAGAAGCCTATCCATGAGGTTGAACGTTCATGCTCAGGGTTTCATGAAGCAATAAATAAAAAGGTGCTGGTTTCTATATTTGTGATGGCCTAAGGGAGAAGATGAAACTTACCACAGGAAGTGTTGGCTGTTCCTCGTAAGTATAGGCTTGGAAGCTGCCTCTTTGGCTGGAATGATTCTAGGATAAAGAGAATAGCAATGCTTTAGTGTTGTAACAGCAGTGAGGTGCTAAGGGTGCAGGGATTGTGCCAGAGGCCCCACTCCAGCCAGGCTGCACTGGTGCCAGCCCTACCCTCAGCTCTCATCACCCAGGCCCCACTGCTGACTCTTCACTGATCTCAAACACATTCTCCTTCTACTGTCCTTCAAATTTGGTCCATCTTTTTTTCGTTCCCTTTCTTCCTTCTTTCTTTCTTTCTTTCTTTGTTTCTTTCTCTTTTTCTTTCTTTTCTCTTTCTCTCTCTTCCCTCCTTCCCTTCTTCCTTTCTTTCTTTTAACTTCAAGGTTTTATTACGTGTCAACTTAATTATGATGGTAGCAACATCCTACTGGGTTTTTCTGTGTAAGTCTTACTCCTCTATGTCTACACCATGAGCTTGGCCAGACAGGGTTTCACAACTCGGGTTGGGCCATGCTGCTCTCTGATGATTTCACTATCCCTGAACCCCAGGACACAATGCTTCCCAACCTCAGTGACTTTGGTCTTCCATATGGCTGACTTCCCGTAAGTCCCATATTCTTTCTTTCCCATTTCCTTTGTATACATGCTGTTGCTATGACGTGAAATACCTTACTTTTGCTATTAAGTGACATCCAAGTTTATAATACACATATAAACTTAGAATATTCAGAGTAGCATTGTCTGTGGTAGCAGGGAAGTGTGAACAATCTGACATTTAGGAGCTGGCCTGGAACTCATAGGCTAAATCATAGGAAAGACAAAGTGACTCCATATAGTGCACGCCTATAATTCCTGCAATCTGGGAGGCCAAGACAGGAGGACTGCAAGTATGAGCCCAGTCTGGGCAATTCAGCAGCCTAGTGAGATCCTGTCTCAAAATAAAATAATATAAAGGGCTGGAGATGTGGCTCAGTGAAAAGCCCCTGGGTCCAATCCCCAGTACCAGAAAAAAAGGATGGGGGGGAAGGTAACTCTGTAACTGTGTCTGAACACAAACGAAATGTGAATACTCCAAGCTGCAAAATACCAAACACTACCCTGCCCTGGCAGTGCATGGTGGTCTTCCTCACTAACCTGTGCTTTGGCCTTGCTACAGGTAAGATCTGGGGTGCACAGTTACAGAACCCACTGCATCCTGACAGTTCCAGCACAAAAGGCCTGGCATTGTCCTGCTTCCCAAACCTTCCTCCGAACCACCTGCATGTGCCCACACTATGTTTCTAACACTCTTACCAAGACACTGTGGTGTGTGCTTCTGTGGGCTTCAGGTTGGGCAGCATGGACATGATGGGCGTTTAGATGCCAGTGACCACTGGGACTTCCTACTCCAGACCATTTCTGGGGACATTTGAGAAATGACTATTCTATAAAGTCTCCGGGTCTCTGACAAGTTAGCCACACCAGTGAAGACAAAATTTTATGTAAAAGTTAGTTGTTGAGTAATATTTGTAATATAAAATCCTGAAGTAAAACATAATCAAGGGGCTCTTACTGAGCTGCATGCTGGCTGGCTGGCAGCTGAATTTCCATGAACAGTGAGTCTGGCACTCAGTTCTTCTGCAAGACGAGGCTGAACATCCAAGGGGCCTGGTGGGGAAGGTGGCAAGGCCTGACTGCTGGATACGGTGGCTTCGTCCTCTCTTATTATTTCCCAGTTCTGAAATGAGCAGAGTCAGCATGAGCCTCAACACTTTCATCCACCGCCATTACATGGGCCTGGCAACCAGAACCAGAAGCCCTGATACCTCAGAGGACTCCCGGATGTCACTGCTTTCTGTTTCCTCAGATATCTGCCGCCTAGTGGTGAAGGCACGCTGTGCTTGCAGCTGAATGTCGCCACCATCAGAATCTGTGAGGTCATCCCTGCATCGGGAGTACACAAAACCACCACTTACATCTCAAAACAGAATGACAGGAAAGGATTCTGTGATCATTAACAAAATACTTAGATTAGATCAGAACTGTTTTTGGCCAAAGGCTATTTCAACACACATACAAAAATCATGGGCACATCGGCACCTTCAGAACACCTTAGAGAGCTAAAGTTTTGTGAAAACATGTGACATGCCTCATATTTTAGTTCATCACAGTGCCTAGGACAATGTCTGACACACACAGCTACTCACAAATATTTGTTGAATGAGTATAAGAGATTTCATAAATAATTTCATTATATTATTATTTCACAACGTTATTACAAGAGTAAAATCTAAAGTAGCTCTAAAGCTACACACACTCATAAATCAGGCAACATATTTGCTAGCACTGGTCTTCATAAGGAGCAGAGTTCCCCATACACAAACAGTGAAGACAGAACGAAAGACAGGACAAGGACTCTGGCTCTACAAGCATAACTCACTGGGGACTGAACAGGATCTGATTTTTTAAGTAGATATGGCCTAGTGTGGGAAAAGGTAATAAAGGCTTGTCCAAGTTGAGGAAAGGTACAAACCACAGTTACACTTAAGTTACATTACTTGGTTATTTGCATTTAATATAACCAGACTATCAAATGAAGGATTTTGTTCAAATAGCTAATAACAAAAGTATTGATTTATTTATCATCATATAAGCCCAGGACAGTCGTAAAACCAGTTTTTTATTTTTATTTTGAGACAAGGTATCACTATGTAGCAATATGTAATTACTATGTTTAAAATTTGACCCATGATAATTGTATACACTGTATTTTGGGGTACTAAGTGATACTTTGATACATATTTACATTGTATAATAATCAAATCAGAGTATACAGCATATTCATCACCTCATGCATTTATCATTTCTCTGTGGTGAGAACATCCAAATCTTCTGGCCTTTTTGAAGTGCTCAATACAATGTCACTAACCACAGCCACCAAAATGTACTCTTTCTGTCAAATTGTCCCTTGTATGCTGGCCGTTCCTGCACCATGGACTGGGAAAGACCACTTCTTACTGTGCTGCAGCTGGCTAAAATGCAAGTTTGACAGACGTTTCTAGGGGAGTGTTTCAGATTGTTTTTTCTGCCTAAATATCTGATTTTTGCTACCTGAAATGAGATCAACCATAATAAAAGAAATAGGGTTCTGCTCCAGCCAGGATGGCCGTAACACTGAGGTGTACAGTCAGGTAGTTTTGCAGAATTTCAGTGTCTTTGGTTCAGCAATCTGTCATTGTACAGATAGCAACGCCTCTTTGCCATGAAAGAGTTGGAACCCTGATTTACTTTGGAAGGATTTGCAAACAGGAAATACCCATGAAAATTCTTGGGATATATCAGATACAAAATATCAGAACCCCAAATTAGAAGGTTAATGGACAAATTCAGAAAATTGTAAGGATGCATCCAACAGTTAGAGACTAAAGAAAGCCATCTTACGCTACATGAAAGGGGAAACGGGAGGCGGTCTGAAATGAAGATAAAGAGAGAATTGGGAAAATTTACATGCAACCTTGTAAAAACGTCACTGGGGAGATGCAAGCTAGAATACATCAGAGGAAATTCTATGGGTCTATGCGCTGTGGAAGGTGTTCCGGGATCAAACTGCAAAGCAGGTGTTGAACATAAGATCTTTATTACCGGGTCCTTTCTATTTTACAAATTTTTATATTTTAAAATAGGGTACTGCAGAAATAGCATGTTATTGCACTTTTTAAAAAAACTACAAAATTTCCAAGATCTTGTAAGTCAGTTTCAGAAGAAAAAAATGTACCATTTAAGATAATAATAATTAAAATTGAGTCAATTAAATACGTGGTATCTGAGATTCCAATGATTTTGAATATTATCAAATTAGATTTAAAAAATATAGCTGAGATAGCATTTTTTTTTTTTTTTTTTTTTTTTTTGTGGTGCCGGGCATCGAACTCAGGCCCTTAGGCTTGCAAGGCAAACACTCTAATCACTGAGCTAAATCCCCAGCCCTGAGATAGCATTTTTTAAGCCCTGGGCCATAAAGTCCTGGTCTTCTGCAGAGTGTGGTGACACACACCTGTCATCACAGCACTCCAGGAGGCTGAGGCAGGAGGATGACAAGTTCAAGCCCAACCTGGACAAGTTAGCAACTTAGTGAGACACTGTGTCAAAATGAAAAATAAAAAAAGGCTGAGGATGTAGCTCAGTGGGAAGGTCGTGGGTTCAGTCCCCAGTACTACACACACATACACACATACACATACACACACACAAATATCCTGATTTTACAGTTCATGGGTCCCTGCATGACTTATGGATCTGTCTGAGATCTGACTTCAAAATGAAATTAACGGTCAACAAACGTGCGAGCCACAGCACGTACTGGGGGGTTGGTCTTTTCCACTGTGTGCTCCGGGATCCATGGTTCACGTAGTAGGTCCTCCCGAGGATATCCTGCCTCTCCTCCCAGCCCGGAGGGAGGGGAGATGGCTCCTGCTGCTGCCGCAAATGGAAAGTGGCATCTGGTTGGTCCAAAACCACCCATCCAGGCTGAAACAGGACAGACAACCGCAAAGATCTCTGTAAGTCGCACGCAGAAGAGGAATTACACAGACTCAGCATGTTCATTCCAGACACTGCACGGAACAGAACTAGCACATCTTCGACTCTGAAGTCCAAAATATGAATATATTATGATAATGAACTCTTCACAAAGCGATAGCCACTTGGATTTTGTTTGAAAATGTTTTGATATTTCTCCAAAAAGCTTACGAACATATCCAATGGAAAAAAGGGCCCAAAATCCCCTTTAAGTGAAGTTGGAAAGCACTGAGAAACCCGGACGCTTAGTTGAAGCGGGTATAATCTTGGGCTGTTATCTAAATTAAAGCAATCGTGTGAAGGGCAGGGACGGTGCTGACAGGGAAGATGCTACTTCTGCTGGAATCAACTCTGCAAGACAGAAGGCCAGTAAAGGTCAGACAGATCAAGGGACAAGAGAGGAGGGCGAACGACCGAGGCCGGACTGGAACAGAGTGCCCGCAGGACCTGAGAGCCTCCAGTTCTCATCCGACCGCCTTGCTCCTCCCCAGCCAGGGATGACGTCTTGGTCAGATCAGAAAGCAGCCAAAGAAAGACTAAGAAACAGATACCCTGGGAATGTGGTTTCTCTGAGACTAGCAAGAAACAAAATGCACCTTTAGCTAGGGTAAAGTAGGGACCTGAAAGGGTAGGAAGAGTTAATGAAACGACTCTGTATGAGGAATCTCAACAGAAAAGGCACCAAAATATTTTATTAAATACCAGTATGGTTAGGAAAGTATTGGAAATTGAAGTAAATTAGTAAAGAAAAATTTAAGGTGCTCCTAAAAGAAGACTTGAATGAAGGAAAACATGATATGCCCATGGCTAGGAAGATCCTATCTCACAAAAGGTACTTCCCAGGCTGATCTATAAATTTGCCAAAATTATGATAAAGCTGCTTCATGGGTATTTTAAAATAATAACACAAGTCAACTGTCACATTCAAACAGAAATGCAAACTAGGAATAATAACTGGCCTCATTCCAAAAAAAAAAAAAAAAAAGAGCAATGAGTGGAGAGGAACTCAACAGAGAAAACGTTATGAACTGCAATTGTTAAAACTGGGCATGATGGCACACACTCGTAATCCCAGCACTCTGGGAGGCTGAGGCAGGAGAATCTCAAGTTCAAGCTCAGCTTTGGCAGCTAGTGACTTAGACTCCGTCTCAAAATAAAAAATAAAAAGAGGACCAGAGTACAAAGGTTCTGGGCTCAATTCTCAGCACCACAAAAACGTAACAAAAAAAACTAAACAAACAAAAACTTACAAGAGTAAGCTGTGTAGCAATGGTCTGTGCAAAGACAGATGGCTCAAAAGAATGGATTAAAAAGCCCAGAAAGACCCAGACTTACAGGAACTTATAAATTTCAAATCTGTGACAAAGAGGCAAATTGCTTAGGAAAGGGATACTTATTAATTTTTTTAAATTGGCTCCCTACCTCATATCTTATACCGAGCTATGTTACAGATGGAGTAATAATGGTACCTTTTTTTTTTGGTGCTGGGGATCGAACTCAGGGCCTTGTGCTTGCTAGACAAGCACTCTAACCACTGAGCTAAATCCCCAACCATAATTGAACTTTTTGAGATAGGGTCTTGCTATGTTGCCGAAGCTAACCTCAAACCCTGGGGTTCAAGCAAACTTCTTGCCTGTGTACTCTACGATGCCTAACTCAGACTGAGTAATTTTTGTTTTATTTAATTTTGGGGGGCACCAGAGATGGAACCCAGGGCTTTTGCATTGAAGTTACATCCTCAGTCCTTTTATATTTTACTTGGAGACAGAGTCTCATTAAATCGCTAAAGTGCCCAGGCTGGGCTGGCCTTTGTGATCCTCCTGCTTCAGGATTCCAGAGTCTGGCATTACAGGCATGTACTCCCTTACCCAGCTAGACTGAATAATATTTAGATGTTAGCAAGTAAACTCAAAAAGTATTAGATCAAACTTGGACAAATTTAAAACATACATTCCAAGAAGGAGAGCTGTTGAATACGACCTCAAACCTGAAGTGCATCAAAAAGAACATCTCTGTAATTTTGACTACAAAATCTAGCCCAGGTGCTGGGCATGATAGGACCTATGATTTGTGCATGAGGGCAAAGCCTGGAGCAGGCAACTAAGCAATGAAATGCTGCTCATTTTTTAAAGTTACTAAAGAATTTCCTTTCTTTGCAGTAGATATTTTTCATTTGAAACATAATTCCATTATACAAGATACCCTGTGCACCAAACTTCTACCCAATAAATATATTAAAACTTTAAAAATAAATATTTTATAAAAAGTCAGAGAAAAACAAATAGAAAGAAAAGGTGAAAAGGTCAGGTGTAGTGGCGTACACCTGTAACCCAGCACGCTGGAAGGCTGAGGCCAGCCTGGGCAACCTAGCAAGACTGTGTCTCAAAAACAAAAGTGAACAGACTTGAGAAGGTAACACGTTCTTTGCTCTCTAAAGCAGGAGTTTAATCCATACCCTATGACTTGAAGAAACAGAGCTTGTTCTTTCTATTGTCATACATTACCCTGGAAAGCAAAATCTCACTAATGCATTAAAAATCCCCAGAAAGCCTTGTTGCAAATTCACTCCCCGCTCTAGGGCCTTCCTCTTGGTGCTATGGCCATGTGAGGGCGTCTGGCCCTTGGGGACGTCCCTTGGTTCCAGTTCTCATGGAGACCAGAGCAGATGCCCAATTAGAGGCAAGACTGTCAGAGCAGCACAGAAAGGAACCTCTGCAGCAACAGCGTGCCACATGCTGGGGTCGCCTTTACAGGGACCTCGGGAGCAAGGGCTCTGTCCCCTTTACAGATCACGACTCTTCCTATGGGAAGAAGCCCCAAAGGACATCGGGCACAGCCTGTGGCCCTCTAGACAAGGAGCCGCACCAGAAAGGCCAGCTTCTCAGGCCGCCCAAGCTTACCCAGGGTTCTGTCCCCAAGTCCTCTCTGTCCAAAAGAGACACGCTGCCATCTCCCCACCTCAGAGTGCTACCCAGAACTTGGCATGGGCTTACCTTTTGCCTTGTCATCCTGGTAAGTGTTAAATTCTATTTGCCTCAAGTATGGCTTCTTACTAGCGCATGTAGATGTCCCTCTTTCCACCTCTTCTCTGAGGCCTCCCACACCAGGAAAAGTAACATGAATTATGAGCTATAAAAGTGTTCCTTATGTAAAGACACCTCGAAATGCCCATATATTTAACTTACAAATCTGTACTGTGTTCTTGCTTTAAGAGAGAACATGACATGGTTTTAGAAAACTCTGAAACACTAGGAAAACCTAATGTTTTCATTATGACACATGCTTTCATTTATAAATATCATATTCCTTACTTTCTAAACTTTAAGTAGGCCATAAAGCATGACTATCACTGTAGAGAAACCTGTAGAGGAAAAGGAACTGTCAATGAATGCTTGGGAGAAACAAATGTCTGAGTACATAACTTTTGGTACTTACATTAATTTCACTGAATAAGGTTATTTTTCTTTGGAACATAGTAAAAATGAAATTAGATATTTTCTTTTTAGTTTAACCAAATAGTTATAAAATCTCACCTCTAATTCCTCAGCCTGTTCTGCATTATCATCTTCTGAGCCGCTGGTTTTAGGTAAATAAGTCATTTTTAATCTCAGATAGCCTTTAACTCTTGATTTGTGACTGTAGAAAAGAAAATAATTATTCACAAAACGTTAACACTAGGCAAAAAGTAGTATTGAATGAGTTTACTGAACACCTACTAGCTACTAGGAATTTTCTAGAGGAGACTGAAAGATAGGTTCTAGGGCAGAAGACATTCAGGAAAAGGAGTAGATAGTGGAGGAAAAGAAAATATATGTAATGAATAATTGTGCTATAAATAAGAGGCTGAGGAAGTGCGAGTAGAGGACCCAGGGAGACGCGAGGGTGGCACTGGTGTCTGGGTGGGGCTGGGAGGCCGGGGAGGATTCTGATCTGTGGTAGTGGAGAGGAAGGAAGAGCTGGGAACCAGGAAAGACTGGAGTGGGGTCAGTTTGGAAATGGCAGCAATTAAAGGTGGCCAGCTTGCAGGATCCATCCAAAGGCTGGTCCAGATAATGAGGGTGGGCAAAGCTAGAGCTTCAGCCTGATTTTACACATGCTGGGGTGCCACACAGGCCTTCTGGGACAAGGAAAAGCATCCTCAGAGTGCACTAGCCACCACAGTGTACAGGTACAGTGTACAGAAAGTGCAAAGCAAGGCAGTCCCATCTAGGAGCCACCCTGCTCACCAGGTGAGGGACACTGGTCGGTGGATTTCTTCATTTGTCTTCACACTGTGTCACTTCTTTTCAATAACAGGTCACCTGAGCCAAAAACTGCTGCCTACTGTGGTCATGTTTTAAAAATTTTTTTAAATTTGACTTTCATAAGCTCTGTCTCTTTTGTTGCTTCCACCAACTCTAGCATCCTAAGGTTTACTGAAGAAATACTACTGTTCCTAACTTTCTATGTAGTTTCTATTTCCATTTTGGTGATTTTCATAGACAGCAGTTATGTAACCAACTATCCTTTGCCTTTCTAGACAACAGCGTTCTAATCTTTTAATTTTCAAGCAATCACCCCTCGCTACATCATTTTAGTTGTTCTCTATATAGTTCTCACGGATTTGGCAAATTTAGCATTCCCCGTCCTGAGTGGTCAGGAAAATCCTTAGCTCTTGTTTCCAGGACCACTGATGTGGCTTCCTCAATTGACAGTGACACACACTAACCTGCAGCTGTAAAGGGTGGGTAAGAAAATGTCTCAGATAACGTTCTGTGGAAAATGTCTCCACAATTGTGTTTCCTGTAAAGCGGAAAACAAGTGCACGGTTTTGACTTAGTGGGCCTCAAATATGGGAATATAGTATATTTCCTAACTGAATAAAGCTCTTTCTGCACTTGAGACCATATCCACTGCTGATAAAAATGTAAAGTGTTATTTGTAAAACACAGATAGTAAAAAGCATCTCATAAACTGAAAAGCAGGTTACTAGTGCACTCAAACAAGAGAAGAAACTTCTGCTTAGTTATTGTTGGTATGAGGCGGTCACAATCAGTCCGGAATTAAAGGAAGAGAAGAGATTTACACCCTAGACTCCTACTGAGTTAAATATGTGATGTCTCTTATGCAGAGTAAATGTTAACAGTCACAGAGCACTGTCTTTCATTTTGTTTTAATATTTATATTATGAAGAGTAAAGAAGTCATTTTAAATGAAAAATTTTGCTAAATTCCAGAAGTGCATTTTCTAGTTTAAAAAATAAGACAAATACTCTTGTTTTCACAGATGTTGTTCACCTGCTGATTTTGACCTCTAATAAATCCACACGTTTTGATTAGATTTTACTTAACTGTGTGGTATAGAAGATTAAAAGGAGTTTTAAAATTTGGAGAAAAATCAAGTAATTCAGTTTAGGAAAATGGAATGATAAACTTGTTATTTGGGTTTTAAGTTTCAGCCTCCACTTGTACAATTTTCCCTAAATACTCCTAAAATACTGTTTAAAAATTAAAGTATGCAAAATGTAGTTCGATTTTCCTGAAACTGGCTTTGGGCATGTTAAGCTGGACTTCTGTTCTAAATGATATTTGTGAATTTTTAAAGCACATTATGATAAAATTGTATATAGTTTAAGATACAAAATACACATCATGACAAGTTTCAGCCTTCTAGTCTGGTGTTGGAACAAATCTTTCCTAAAGGGCAGGATCATGTTTCTGTGTCTTTGGAATGTTCCTGTAATGTGTAAGTGATACTTTTAAATCAGAAATAATAAAGCTTAAAATTATATTTCAGAAGTAGCTTATTTACAAGGTTTTAAACCTCAAATTCCCAAAGAGGCTATAGCAAAGTTTAATGAGAGATAAAACACTGAGTGTGCTGCAATCTTACAGTTACTGACCTTCTTGGGTGAAGAACAAAGTCCTTAAAGGTATATGGTCTCTCCATTCTCGGGTTTTCTGTCTAGAATAAAACAGTGGGTATTCAAGAGACAGATTTAACACAAAACACCACACACTTCTTAAGAACACTCTCAAGCCATGATCTAAGCTTACCTGCAGTTAAAAGTGAGATAGTTTTAGTTATCAAATGGCTAACTGGTGATGTTGATTTCTCAGTCTGAACTGAGCTGAGCAGGCAGTTCGTGGGCGAGAGGGACAGAGGGACAGGAGGGGACAGCACTGCCCAGGGGCAGGAAGGACAGGGCAACAGCACAGGGACAGAAGGACAGCGCTGCCCATGGGATGGAGGAACAGAGGGATGGCAGGAGGGCACTGCCAACTTACAGGAGGGCAGGCCTGGTGAGAGCATGGCAAGGGCCGGGCTGAGTGCTGCCTGAGGCCTGTGGTCCCTGCACCCCAGAGACCAACCAACGAAGGAAGCCTTCCCACTTTAAAACGTACAGCGCCCTTTGTCTTCTTCATTGTCCTTTATTCTTTGCTATGCTGTCACCTCCCCTCTGTCTCGAAGTCTTTCCGGGATCTGTGGCTCCCCTGCTTGGTTCTTTCCCATTCTCCCCTGTCTGTCTCCTCTCCTCTGGCCAAACCTTGCTAAGGCTGTCATCTTTCCCTTCTCCCTCCCTCCCTTCCTTCTTCCCTTCTTTTCTTCCTTCCTCCTCCCTTTTACCTTTTTTTTTTTTTCTGGCAGTACTGGATTTCTATCGACATTTGCTATTTCCAAACATAAATTTCTTGCATTTCAAAATAAATTGGTTTTCCTCTTCCTTTTTCTACTTAAGAAACCACCGTTATTTTCCAAGGTCAATCTGTACAATTACCTTTACTTTCTGGTTTTGTTTCTCAAACTCCATGTCAGACACTTGGTCTAGTAACGTGTTAGTCGGAAATGTTTCCTAACCCTCTCCCTTGTCCTTCACAGCTCTACTTGTGGTCTACACTCTCAGCGTTTCACATTTGTTGTTGTGAACGATATTGGCTTCCTCCTGTGAGTCCAGGTTCCCCCAACACCATAACTTGGCAGCTTCCCCAGCTGCGCCTCCTGACTAGCTCGCACAGGAGCTATACAGAGAAGACTGATGTGGAAAACTGAAATGGATTTTCAGAAAATATGCCAAAGAAAAAAAGCTGTATGAACTTTATAAATCTTTACATGAACCATATTGTGTATGTGAAAGGATTTATTAAATTTTAAACAAAATAAACACAAGAAAACAAAATCATGGACAACTATACCAACCGGCAATGGATAAAGAGGAACATCCACTTGGCCTAGGAAATCATCTCTTGTCTGTAAAAGAAGAAAAAAATAAGATTAGTAATATGCTCAATTCCTTCAGAAGATTTTGATGAACTGTTGCCATCACTTACAGAAAATGTAGGGTTTTTTTTAATACTATGCATCATCAGTGCAAAATAGAAAATAAAAAGTAGTGTGCTATGACTTCTGGTAATGGCAGAGCAGTGTGTATTCAATTAATCCTTGTGCAAATAGTAGTGCTAACTCAGACAAAACATAAAACCAACAATTTGAAAGCACAATAGAGTGACCAAAGACAAGCAGAAACTGGTGGGAGGCAGCCCCTGAAAGAAGGAGCCGCTCTGGTGGCTCATGTCCGCATGGCCTATCACCCATCCTCCACAGCCCACATGGCGAAGCCTGAGAACACAAGCAGAAACCACAGTGCTGCTGGTCTGAGGAGTCAGAAGATCAAACGTGGGGTTAGCAGCATACCTGGACAGTGAGGGAGAAGAACCCAGAGAAGAAGGCACCACAAGTGCCTTTCAAAACTCTGTTCAAACTCTTACCAAACCCCTAGTTTATCCCTGAGCTGCACAAGGGGAGGGGAGGCTGCTAGGCTGAGAGGACCAGGCCCAGCCCCTGCGGTGGGCCCCAGCAGGGCCCACGGCCCAGTGAGAGACCACGTCACTCAGGGCAGACAGCACGGAGAGTCCAGCCATGTTCACTGGCCAGAACACAACTCAGCGCCCCTCAGGGAAAGATAACAAAATCCACCATTGTTATTATGTATGAGACACATTGCTGAGAACACAGTAAAAAAAAAAAAATCACTAAACCCGCAAAGAAAGTGTATACTCAGTATCGAGGGATAACCAGCAGAAGAGTATAACCATTATCGAGGGAAAAATTAATTAACAGAAACCAACCACAGCAGGGCTGGGGATGTAGCTCTGTGGTAGAGCACTTGCCTACCAGGCAGAAGGCCCTGAGTTCGACCCCAGCACAAACAAAACCAAAAAACAAAAAACTGAAAGGAATATGAAGAGGCAGCTGGGGAAGTGAGACTGAGGGAGCTCTCCTTGGCAGATTGGTACTGCAAGGTATGCTACAGGAAGTCAGACCCAAAGGAGGAGTGAAGGGGATCAAAAATAATATGTGTGTGCTTAAAAACAAACAACCATCCTCAACCTCTCAGAGGACATGCTGTCATTTACAGAAAAAAATATATCCCTACATACAAGTTTAAAATGCACCCCGTTGTAAAATAAAAACATCACACACACACACACACACACACACACACACACAAATCACACAAGACAGAGGTGCCATAAATAACCTGCATATTTTAAGTGAAGTAGTATGATTCTGATGAGGTAACCATTAACTAATCACAGAGCTAAAAAGCCAAATGAAGAATTAAAATGGAATATACAAATACTTGATCAACCCAAAATAAAGCAGGAAGAAGAAAAGGAAAAAAAAAAACCAGGACAAACAGAAATAAACAGCACATTTTGGAAACTAAATCTAAGTAACTACAGATAACAAACCAAATGCTCCAGTTAAAGACAGAGAGTGTTAGATGCTGGGGATTTAGCTCAAATGGCAGGGCTCTTCTCTTGTAAGTGCAAGGCCCTGAGTTTGATCCCCAGCACCAAAAAAAAAAAAAAAAAAAAAAGACAGAGATTGTCAGACTGGAAAGAATGTAAGACTGAACTGTGCATCGCCCACAAAAGATGCCCATCACTATTATTATTTAAACATATTTTGATTAAACCTTTTTCATTTTCACTTCTCATTTTGAAATAATTTCAGATTCACACAATGTTCCAAAAATAGTGCTAAGTACTCGCTTATACTCTTCACCCAGCTCCCCAAATGCTAATATCTTACACAGCCATGATATAATGATCAGGAATACCACCAACTTGCCCACAGATCGTACTCAAATGTCACCAATTGACCCATTAATTTTAGTCCAAGGTTTGATTCAAAATCACATATTGCACTTAGTTGTTCTATCTCCCTAGTTCCTCCTAACCTGAAAAATACCTCAGTCTTTTTTTGTTTTTTGTTTTGTTTTGTTTTTTTGAGACAGAGTCTCGTTATGTAGTCCAGGGTGACCTTAAACTCACAACAATCCTCCCACCTCAGCCTCCTCAGCTCTGGGATGACAGACATGCACCACCATGCCTGACTATTTCAGTCTTTTTTATCTTTTGTATCTTGACATTTTTAAAGAATACTAGCTAGGTATAGAAGACCCACCAATTTGAGTTTGCCTACTATTTCTTCATGGTTAAATTTAGATTGTGCTTTTTTTTTTTCTTTCCAACAATATCATAAGGGCAATGCTCGTATTCTTCACAGGGGATCACAGCAGAAGGCAAGGAGGCCAGCTTGGCCCATTGTGGAGATGTGAACTCTGGTCATCTGGTTTGTCTGCTGGGTTTCCCTCTGTAATTAGCTGTCAGCTGTGGGGCAAACACTTCAAAGCTGTGTAAATATCCCATTTCTCACCATACTCTTTGTCACAAATGTTAACAGCACGTGATGATCTAATTATTGATGTGATATTTGCCAAATAGTAACTTTCTATTTCTGCCCTCGCCATCACTCCTTCTACATGAATTGACTGGAATTCTGCTGAAATAAAGAACTTTCCTCTTCCTCCCATTTATATATTTAATTACTTATTTATAGCAGCATGGATTCAGGAATATTTACATTATCCTTTGAAGTATAAGTCATCACTGCCTCTCATTTTGTTATTCAAATTGTCCCAGATCTGGCTGTTGGAAGTCACTTCAAGTGAGTCCTAACATATTTTTTTGGTCCCCAACAGGTTCTTTAGCATTTCCTCACTGTTTGCATGCTTGGCATGCCAGGCTGGCTTACACATTCCTCCTCTCTGGTCCACAGTGAATCGCTGTCTTCCAGGAGACAGAAAAACTGATAGGAGAACAGCTTTCAGAGACCATGATCCCAGTGTGAGGTGCTCTTTGCCTCTAGGCTCAAAAGATGAATTTCAAATAGATCTATAGATAGATTAAAAATAAAGGCATGGAAAAAGAGATATCAGGTATACAGTAAGGGTAAGAAACCTGGAGGGCTATCATAATATCGGAATGAAGTTCACGATAAAATGTACTGCTACAAATAAAGAGGGACACTGCATAATAACAGGCGTCAGTTCACAAGTAATTCCTATAAATCAATAATAGACAATAAACACCACACAATTAAAATGGGTATAAGGCTGAACAGGTATCGCCAACAAAAAGATAACTGAATGGGCAACAGCACATGGCACGATGCTCAAAACAAATAGTCATCAGGGGAATGCAGATGAAATCCCAATGAGGTGCAACTTTAAACCCTCTGCAAGTGCTGATATTCAAAAGCCTGACAATAGTGAATACTGGTGAAGATGTGCTGCTGTGAGAACTCTCTGTCCTGTTAAACAAGTATTACTCTATAGCCAAGAAATTCTATTCTGCTATTTTCCCGTAAGAAATGAAGTCACATATCTTTAAGATACATGTTTGAGAATGTTCATAGAATTTTATTCACAATAGCTTCAACGGGACACACCCAAATGTCCATTAGCAGATCAAACTGTGGTAGATTTATTTAGCAGAATTACTCAGTAGTAAAAGGAAATGAACTGATACACTAACACGGAGGAATCTGAATACATAAAATATAACGAACAAAAGCTGACCTAAAAGAGCATATGGTATCACCTCGATTGTGGAAGAGACAAAAACATGGAGTTGTACAAGAAGGACAGTAAGGGAGAAGCGACACCTGGTGACCCTAAACTGTCAGCCTCCAAACCCTTCTCTGCACATCACTACTGAACAGACAAATGCACACTTCCCAGAAAAGAAAACTCTTCTCTGGAAAAAGTAAGCAACTCAGAGGAAAAGACTTACAGATACTGAAACCTGGAAATCTTCAAATAAATTGACATTTTCTCTGATTACCTCAAAGAGAAGTCCACTAATTAGTCACTGGATAGGAACAAAAGACTTCCAGTAAATGCTGGAATCTTATACATTATGGACAGCTAGGTATTACTAAGTGCTTAATGAACACTAAATATTTAAGGAAATCTTGTAACCTGAAAAACAGATCTAAAACATCACATATAAAGAAAGGAGACAGATGAATAAGAATCAAGTCAGACTGCAGGAAAAACACTTCAGAAAAACGAGACTTAACATTCTCAGGGATAAGATATCTATCACACAGAACAGATGGCTCAAAAAACAAAAAGAAGCAAGGAGAGAAGAGGAAGTCTCTTTGAAATTAAAAAATATTACTGAAATAAAATGTTTAAGATAGAGTTGAAAGAGAGTGTTAAAGAAATTTCTCACAAAGTAGAACCAAAAGATGAAATAATGGACTATAAGATACTTGAAATAAGGAAATTACAGGATAAAATTTAAAAGTCAACATCTAAATATAATAGCATCCCAGGAAGAGAACAGACAAAGAGAGAGAAAGGAAACTTTTAAGAAACTTCCCCTGAACGCCAGCAGAGGAATCATGAAAGCAAAAGGGCCCATTTAGTAGTAGGCAAAATGCACAAGGAAAAGACAGACCACTGCAAGACACACCATTGTGGCCCTTCAGAAAAATGCTATGAGCTTCAAGAGATCCAAAGGAGACCACATGCAGAACTGAGAGTACTTCCTCCAAAACTGAGAGGAAAAAATTCCCTACACAGAAATCTATATCCAGAGAAACCACCTTTTTTGATTTTGAAAGCAGAAGAGACATTTCCCACCTGGTGTTCCCTGGTGTTCTCAGGAAGGGAAAGAGGATACATTGACCTCAAACAAGGAGTTAACACGATAAGGAGAGATGCACGAGGTGCAAGACAGGAGAGAAGCAGAGAGGACCGTGAGTGATGGGGAGCCTGATTCTCATAACTACAGAACAACCAGTGAGGGGAGCGCACAGACAGACAGCTACAAAGCAGGTGTTTCCTGCAACAGGAACAATCATATCGACTTAATGGGCATTTAGGAGAATTAAGTGAGATCACACACACAAGGTGAGTTGTGTCACACCCAACACACAATATACATTAAAAGCGTCTTAGCTACTGGATATTCCAAATGCTGACGTTTAGGGTTCCTCCGTACCCGTCTGTGACCTACGAGATAAGCATGGCTGCACACAGAAGCCAAGCAAATTAGCTTAATTAGTTGTCTGACCATGGCCTTAAACAGGAGTTGATGATAATTTTTGAAACAGACAACAGTTTTTAATGATACTTCCTCTCCCCTCCTGTCTCCTCCTCTCTTCTCCTTTTCACTGGGGACTGACCCCACCATTAAGCCCCATATGTCTCTTTATTCTGTTTTTTTTTTTTTAATCACAAGTAGATGTTATACTCCATAAATCTGGTCTTTAAGTTATTAGTAAACAAGATACAATAAAACAGTAAAAATCTCACCCAGATGACTGAGGAATAAACTATTTTGATTAACTAAAGTTCTTCTTAACTTAGGTTTAGGCTTAACCTGATAAAACAACAGACATTTTTAAAATTCAATCTTCTTGAAAAGTCTTGCTGCTAGCAAGCATATGTACCCACTGGATGATTTGTGATCTTTCATGCTTAAAAACCACTTGGCTGTTAACAGAGGTCCCTTGAGCAACACAGGCATGGAATGGGACCTCCAACTTGGGTACTACTGGTGACTTTCTTGTGTACCAAAGACTTTGTAAGATCCCTAGCCTCTCCTCACTGGATATTGGTAGCACCCCTCCTCCAGTTGTGACAACCAGAAATATCATTTCCATTGCCAAATATCCTCTGGTGGCAAAATCACCCTTGGCTGAGAAGCACCGCTACAGGAAGCATGAGAGAACCCAACCACTGCTTCCCTTTTGATGCTATACCTCCTCGTGGGTGCGCAGCAGTTCATCCCTGTGATTCTGCCTGCACTTCCCTGCAGGCCAGTGATGCCCAGCATCTGCTCACATGCTTGCTGGGCTCCCTGTTTCTCAAAGTCTTGGAACTTACAAATCTTCCCTCTGCTGCAAAGGTCATGCCTGGTCCGCAGAGACAGAAGGCATCTCCCATCCCTTCCCCCGAGAGAGCACCTGTTTTTATTGCTTCCTGTTGCTTGTTCATTCGTGTCTTTGTGATAAAACTATGGAACAAAAATCCCACCGTGAGAATCTTCCTATCTCAAGCACCTCTGGCATACAAAAATGCATTTTAAATGTCTTGCAACACATTATCTTCCTTCTTCAAAACAAAGTGAAACGAGTTTAATTTTTTTCCCATTTTTTATTACAATTACATGTTTGTAGTACAAAATGTATACAGTCCTTGTGTGGAGTTGGTACATGTACATAGCACATTTTAATTCCCTTTTTCATCTCCTTTCTCTCCCCTCCTTCCTGCTCTCTTCATTTCTTGATCTCTTACACCTTTACAAAAGATCTATCCCCCGCCTTCCTATTATCTTTTAGTTTGCTCTTTATTTATATTTTAGGCTTCTCATATAAGAAAAAATGTGATATTTAAGCTCATGTGTCTGATTTATTTCACTTAGCATTATAGTTTCAAGGAATTTCTTTAACTTCTATGTAAAATAAAACAATGTCAAAGAACTATATTTCTAATATTAGATGAATGAAGAAATTGTCCAAACTAAAAATTGGTATGCATGCTCTAGGAAGGAGATGGAGAATGTGAAATTGGGAACTGTACTGGAAAGTCTGGGACATATGGTTGCTATAAATATTGGACAATTAGAGGTTCTTTTTCCATTTACAAAGGAAAAGTAATAGTTTCAATTTCATTCCTGTGAAGGCAAGTCAGTCTGTGATGTCCATTAATGTTTCCCTAGCCAACTCTGTTCCAAATCCTGAATATCAAGCATTTCTTTGTAAAAGTTATTTCCTATACTTGAGTTGCATACAGCTCACTTCAGAAAGCAAATTTGCATTTGGTAAAATATAAGTCATTTAAGAATGTTTGAAAATGTGAGAAAGAATTTATAATGCCAGGTGACTTTAAACAGGACCGTCTGTCATGGGCATAGTTTAGTCAGTTACTAAAACTTTTTCTAAAATTTTAATGATACAAATTTCAGTTTCCTAAAATACCTTTTACAATAGGAAAAGAGGAAAAAACACAAATTCATATTTTGTAAAAAGTTCAATGAGAAGTATAAATGCTCTAACTTTAGGAAGTCAGATTGTTAATGATTTTGATAATGATAGTAGCTGAATGTTCTGTTTAAGGAGAAGCAAGTGCAATAAAAAAACACACAATTTTAAAAGGTTAAGTGTCACAGCTTAGAGAAATACACTGCTTTAAAAAGTTTCTATGAAATCTGAGTTACAAGTAACCTTTCAGAGTCAATCTACTTAAAACAAAGTACTAAAGGAAAAACCATCTCACAACCAGAACCCAACAATACAGCCGAGGTGTTCACTCTAATATCAAACTTTTGCTGCGATCATTTTTTTTTTTTTTTTTTTGTGGTGCCGGGGATCGAACTCAGGCCCTTGTGCTTGCAAGGCAAGCACTCTAATCACTGAGCTAAATCCCCAGCCCCTTGATCATGCTTTTTTAATCAATAAAAATGAACTTTATGCTTGAACATTGATTATAGTATAGTGCATGGCTTTATTCGGCTTTCAGACTCAGGTGTCAGCACTTTTCTAATCAAGATGATTTTTAAAGTAATTTAAAAATGTAAACAACACATACACAATGTGTATTTAAAAATTTAAAAAGAAGCACAATGGTTCTTTGCCTGTACCTACACCTGTATCTTTCTGAGAGGCCGTAGCTATTACTCTGGGTCTGTGTAACACTTCAGAGTTTGCTTGGATGGAGTGTTGTGCACTGTGCTTTCTTCCTCTAAAACTTTACCTTGAGCTCTTGTCTTATACGAGCACCTGGAGAGATGCTTCACCTTTTAATGCTTGTAGAGCAGACCACTGTCTGGAATACCTCATCTACCTAACATCTCTTAGCAGACATTTACCTGGTTTCTAATCTTTTGCACCTTTATTGATATGACAGTCAATAAACTTACATTTATCATTTCACATATATACCCAAGATGATTTTCATATTATGGAAGACTGTGGTAAACTAACTTGAAAGAGATGACTGAGCAGTTGTTGCAAAAGGAAACGGTTTTCCAAGGGAGCCAAAATTTTATGCTACCATTTTTTTTCAAATATAAGATCAGGATCAGGGCTAGGGACATAGTTCAGTGGTAGAGGTCTCACTTGTTATGCACAAGACCCTGGGTTTGATCCCCAGCACCATGAGGGGAAAAAAGAAAAGGAAGGAGAGAGAAAGATCAAAATGGAAGATCAAAAGGCTTGCATTTGCAGTAACATCTGAGTGCTAACAACTACTGTCTGCACACACTATGCTCAGATCTGCTAAGTGCAAATGTTATGATATCTCTGCACAGATTACCTAATTCTAAAAGAAATTTGGGGACGGCAGTAAAAAAGAAACTGAATAAATGTATAGCCCTAAATATGATCAGGCAATTGTTAATCATGTTAAATTAAGCCAAGATATACTTCAGGGATCATAAAAAACTAGAGTATAGTTAAAAACTTGGAAGCTAAAACACTGAAATTATCTAAGAACCTCTTTGTTTAAGGTAAAGTTTAACTAGTGATCCTCTCGCCTCAGCCTCCAAAGCAGCTAGGATTACAGGCATGCACCACCATGCCTGGCTCAACCTGCACTTCTTTAAAGAGCTTTTTACTTCATCTTCGGGGGAAGGTGGAAGCCTGAGGACGTGACTCTGTCAAGTCAGATAAATGGAGCTATCAACCTCTGGATTTCACCTTTTTGGAGTGCTCTATAGTCATGACAGGCTTGTGAAAAGAGATGATGCACCTTGACAGAGTCATCTTCACTTCTTGTAAGGTTTCTCTTGTAATTTATTCTGAGTATTTAAACCACTTTAAATATGCTACAGAAAACAGGTAGTTATAAATCAGCCTGGAAACACAGCTGGTAAGCGAGAAAAGGGACAAGGCTCTTCTTTCAGAGAGAAAAATACTCATTCTAGACTGAAAACTTACAGAGATTCCTACTCTTGAATGCCGATCAATTATGGTATTGATTTTTTTTCTCCAGGAAGGTCTGCCAAGCTACTAGGGAAAAGGCAAGGTCAACTTCTGAAGGACAGAAGGTGAAATGATGTCGGATGTCCTCTCTGGAGTTTAAATGAGAAACTAAACCGGCAGGTGGCAGCCACTGTTGAAAAGGATAGAGCGACTTCAGTGCTAAGAAACCAAGGAGCAGCACCATGTAAAAATCTCACACATTCAATTTTAAATCAAATAAAATGCAAGAAGATGGATTTCAAGTGGATAAAAGAAGGCACGGCAGCTGAGGAGAGCAGGCTGGAGCCTTCTGTGACTGCCTGACCTGGGATTCTACTTCTGGCACTCAATTGCTCTCAACTTCCTGTGTCACAACTACTTGGAAGGCTGTGTGTGTGTGTGTGTGTGTGTGTGTGTGTGACAGAGAGAGAGAGAGAGAGAGAGAGAGAGAGAGAGAGAGAGAGAGAGACTGGGGAGTGAACCCAGGGCCTTCACAGTGAGTTACATCCCCAGCTCTATTTTAAAATTTTGGGACAGGATCTCATTAAGCTGTCCAGGCTGGGTTGGAATTTGTGATCCTCCTGCCTCAGTCTCCTAGTGTGCGGTGGTTACAGATGTGTACCACCACACTTGGTTTACTGAAGGCTTTTAAAAGACAGATCGCTGGGCCTCACACCCAGCATTTCTGATTCACCCAGAATTTCTCAGGTGCAAATGAATTTGTGTCTCAGGTGACACTAATGCTGCAGTTTAGCAATCCACCTTGTAGTCCACAGCTACTCAATTCATGGAGCAAACCAGAAGTAAACAATGACTGATAACAGCCAAAGGTAAATGGGCAGAACATCTAAACATGTCCATTTTCATCCTGCCTACTTCCAAACACAGTTGGTAGTTGTAAGATAAAGTTATAAATGTGTAAGATGACACAGAATGAAACCCAAGACAGTTAAAGTTAACACAGAGAAGAACCCTCTGAAAGAAGGAGGGAGTCAAGTATCTGGCTGTATTTCTTTTCAGTTTATGCTGTAGAAAGGAAAACACACATTTGTACTCTAATGATGGCAATCCTCTTTTTAAAAGAAAACTTGCTAAGCTGAAGAGCTGCTACAACACAAACATCATTCCCAAGTGTGCTCTGAGGAATAACAAATCTGCTGGATTTTAAGAGTTCAAAGGCTGTCATATAATTGGGACACCACTGGCTAAATCAAGTAAAATTTATTTCCTGCAGGACTTTAAGAACTTTGATTCACTAGTAGGCATTGTGATACTGCAAGAAATACAACATGCAGCATGACACAAACTCATTTATCAATGGGATAATTGTTACATCAGATATCTTAGAGACTGGTGAGGAACACATTTCAAAAATACTGGTAAAATACCGGAAGGATGAAGCAGGAGGATCATAAGTTCTAGCCCAGCCTGGGTACCGTGGTGACTCAACAGAACCCTGTCTTGAAATAAAAACAAAAAAGAACTAAGGATGTAGCTCGTGGCTGACTGCCATGTACATACAGTGAAGGGTGTCTGAAATTGCAAAGGAAAAGCACTAGATCCCACTGAGATGGTAGGAGGGAGATAAAGAAATGGTTTCATTTTTTGTTGTATCCTAATGTGCTTTGCCTTTATGGATATTTAATACTTAAGAGATAAATTCTAAATTAGTTTTTTTTTTTTAAAAAAAACTGAAATAGCATAACGGAAAACCATGACATGTCATCTTTGTCTCGATTAGTCTAAAAATGAGTTATTTAGATCTGACAAAGTACTCTGTGGTGTGGAGGGAGGGTACCAGGAAGAATGTTTTAGTTGTTCTAGCACCAGGAAGCCAGATCAGAAACCGTGACAGGGAATGCTACACCACTGAAGGGAGATGGTGCCAGATTCCCCTAGATTTTTAGACTCTTCAGCCCCACTTGCCCCTTCCAGAGGGTCAGATATTCAGCCCATCTGGAGCAGAGATCTGAGGGGTAAGCAGCCTGCCTACTCTCTGCAGTCTGTGCCTTTGTCGACGTGCCCTTGAAGTGAGCCTCTGCTGCCAGTGTGGTAACTCAGCAATGTGTGAGCTACGGACTGACGCGCAGAGTTCCTGCCCATGCTTCTCAGTGCTCCAATTGTGGTTTCTGCTCCCTGATTGCGCCCTGGGACCAAACTGTCCCTTCAGTCACAGGAAATGACCTTCCTTGGGAAGCATGGTCCCAGCCTTTCTCCTTGTTCCCAACATTTCCCACCCTCCAGTAGCCACCTGCCACATTCCCACCCTTGTCATGCCTGATCCACTCCGTGGAATACACATGGCTGGTGAAGTTGACAGATGAGAACATTACAGACGAATCTCTAGTATTCAAGTCCTATAAAATCACAAGCCTGGTCTCCTCGTGATACCAACTGATTAAATAATATATTCATGTGAGGTGAAATCCACAACACAAGTAAAGTTAAAGTTAGATAAAACTATCCTACTTACAGTTTCCATACTACCTAAAAACATTTAAACAATATTTAGAGAGGAAGTTAAAAGTAATTTTTAACTTTTCCCATATGGTGCAAAGTCTAGCAATGCACTGTACATAGCAGGAAGTTGTCATTTAGTCTGTCATTAGGGTGTTAGGGTCACTGCCTCAGATTCCAGGTATATATGTAGATGTGATGGAATTTATACACTACTGAACTTCTTGTTAAATGTTTCTTCTATACAGTAAACAGGAGGTAGCACAGCAAACTACAGAATGCTGCTAATCACTCAGGACTTGTCAATGTTTTCAGTCTGCAGACTTTTATGAGGTGACCTCCTCAAGCTTTTTTGACTCAAGGGCAAGCAGCCTTCAAGCTGCAATCATTTCCACTCTTTGATCTTGTCTTTAATTACTTTAAGCCATTTAAAATATGTTCTTTGTCTGTCTGCACTGTCCTAAAACTGTGATTTTTTTCTACTCTTTTCTGTTTTATAACAAAAGACATGTAAAAAGTGAAATCTGTTTGCACTTTCAGGAGTGTTTTTTCTAATCATAAACAAACAGCAACAAGAACAAATGATGCCCAGTGACCACTGAAAACATTCAAAGATTTATTTTCAGTACAAAAAACACACAATGTGAGAAGCACGTATAAAAACTGTATGACGGGCCAAGAATGTATCTGAACAACAAATAAAATAATTAGCAAATAAGGACTCCCCAAAGTAGTTCTTCTCCCTATTCTCTCCCAACTCCAATAAACCTTGGTACGAGAAGACTGCTTTTTATAGCAGGAGGAACGATTTCTCAGGGGTTACTTTCAGAAGTAAATAACCTTTTCTTGGTTCAAAAACTATTCTAGAAGTTAGAAATTGATTATTGTGGATCAAATATAAATTTAGCTGATATATACAGTTTTCTAGATTTCACTCAGGGTTGAAAACTTATATAATTTTTAGTGCAGATTATATCAATGAAAACAGGGAGGAAAAATGTGTGGATTATTGCTGTTTAAGAAAATAAGAACTCAATGGATCCCTTTAAAACCAGCGTTTTTATTGCTTAAATAGTAAGGCAGGTACCAGTGGAGAAAAATAAGGTCTTTGGATGAGGTTCTCCTCCCTCAGCCACAACCACTCCCTCGGCAGCTGTCGGCACTTTGCTCCATACACTGGAGCTTTGTCAGGTTGCAGGAGCAGGAATGCCTCCCAGCTCAAAACCTGTTCCAGTGGCCAGCCACGGTGCCGCATGCCTGTCATGCCCGTACGCTGGGAGGATCACAAGTTTGATCCCTTCCTGGGTAATCTGGTGACTTATCGAGACCCTGACTGAAAACATAAGAGGGTGAGGCTCAAGCTCAGTGTGAAGGCCTGGGTTCAATCCCCAGTGCTGCACAAACTGCCACCCCCCACAACAAACCCCAACGTTCCCGAGGGACCCTGTCCAACAGGACTTCCTGTGGCTGTGAAAATGTTCCATATCTGTGCTGTGCAACGAGGGGACCATGGATCACATGTGTTACTGAGCAGGCGAAATGTGCATGAGTTCTAGATATTAAATCTGACACGCGGCTACTGGTCATTATACTGGAGAGTGGCATTCCAGGTGATGTGTTCCCTCTGGGATCTAGACATGGCCCCAGGGATGTAGTCACAATCGCCACTCTGATTTTCTTTTTAAAGAATGAAGCTGTCTCATCATACCTAATTAAAGCTGAGATCATCCTTACAAGGATACTTCTGGGAAAGACCTCATCCTAGGAAAGGAGGGACCACACCCCAGAGGACACAGCAGGCCCCACTAGTGAGGTTGGGAGGGAGCACTTCTGCCCCCAGTGCAGCCACAAGGGGTCTGCTCCCTGGGACCTATGCGGCGCTGGGGAGCATGTCACAGCCACGAGAATCTCTTGCGTGCAGACAGAGTTACACATGGGTTGTCACTATTATTTTTTGTGTCCACTGCGGGCTGGGGAGGCTTGGGAAAACTTAGGTTACATGAATGCAGTGAATAAATAGGTTTGACTGACTGCTTCAAAAATATGGTATCGATATAACACAGTTCAGCAGTTTTACATGGATCTGATAAGATTTGCAAAGGAGACCATAGGGTAATATCCAAATTAACTCTAGAAGGATAAAGAAAAATCCCACAGGCCAAGTATATAATTACTTTCAGTAAAGGGAAGGACAACTAGGAGATTTTAAAAATCTCACCAGATGGTCAAAATGGAATCAAACATGATTATGTGAATTATATTCCATAGAGCCTTTAAATACAAAATATTAACAGCTGAATTATTTGCTTTTACACTATTAACAACTGCCAACTGAACATTTTAATATAAGGATAAGTGGGCATCCTAGAATATGTTTTCTTTTGTAAATGTAATCTTCTGTTAAAATCATGAAAAAAAATACATCATAGTTGGAGGGTTGATTCCAAAAGATTAAGAATAAAATAAAAATCAAGTTATACTAGTGTTTTGTTTTTTTTTTACAAAATAGCTATTAATTTTAATGTCTTCAAATATAGTAAGCTCATTTAAACAAAAATGATACTATTAGAGAAAACTGGAATCTGTCTATTGAGAGAACTGGAATTCTCCAGTTCTTCAACTGCAGAGATGGAATGTGCCATTTCATGGCTAGAAGCCAACTCTACCAATGCTATGACCAGTAAGATGCAGCAAATCTACAGGAGTTTCCAGGGAGTGACACAGAAAAAGTCACCTTCTCTAGAACTGCCAATTCCTGAATATTTAGGTGGGGCGGGTGGTGCACGCATGAAGACTTTCTGACTGTTAATTTGCTATTTTTTTTTTCTTCTTCTGGTACTGGGGATTGAACCCAAGGGTGAGACGGGTCTTACTAAGTTGCCCAGGCTAGCCTGTCTCCCGCCTCAGCTGGAATTACAGGTGTGTGTCACCACCCCTGGTTTATGTAATTCTTGTTTAATTATTCATTTCTATCATTCCTTGGTGTAGCTAGTCCTGACATAGTTTTGCCCGGGGAATGTGTACATAATCAAAACTGCTAAGTATAAGAATTGAGACTTGATTTTTAACAGGGAGTAATAATGCCTGTATTCCTTTGGGAATATACCCTGATTTTTGCCTCAGTGCTTATGAATAAGGGCCTTCCTAAATCTGTAGACCATGTATGATTGCACTACTTTTATGTGTTTCTCACTACCTATCAACCTGATTTCTTAACTGCATACATGATTCTGTTCGTACCTATATAAAGCAATTATACTACATAGCATAGTAGTATAATTATGCTACATATGCTACATAGCATAGCACTTTACAGTTTACATCACAGAAGTTTACAGTTGCCTCCAGGGACTCTCACAACAGTATTATACGGTAGATAATAACAGCTACTTTTTATTGAGCATCAGCTATCTGCCAAATAGATGTAAGATTTCCAGTACTCAAAAGAACTCTGCAAATGTCCACTGATTTCATAAAAATTAACATTAAGATTTAGAGAAGCTATAAAAGCAATGAATACAGTTCTTTACCTTAGGGTTCATTCTCAGCTCTGCCAAGGAATGAGGACATATCTCTGATGTCTGAGCCTAAAATGTAGTGTGTTGCTTAAGACTGAGATAAGGAAGGTCCATGCAGGTGGAGCATTCCAAGAATGGACTAGTATCAAGAGTTAATCTACTAAAGAAACAAAATCCTACAGTGAATACTTGATATGGTCAGCCTCATAGTAAAGTGGACCAGAAGGGTGATGAAGAATTAAACACAAGTCAAAAGCTGTGTACTCACCCTGAACTTGCTGAATACTAATATGATGGCCCAGATGACAAATTATTAATTTTGTCAAGTGTGACACTGCATGATGGTTTTATATATTTAAAAGGTCCCTATCCATCACAGATGCATTCTGAGGAGTTTATAAGTAAAACATGATGTGTGGGATTTTAAAAAATCCACTAAGAAAGGAGGGGAGGAGATGGTTGACAAAATGTAGCAAAACAGTGTGAGGCACATATGGGGGTTTACTGTCCTATACTTTCTACTTTTGTGTTCGAAATTTTTCACAATAAAAACCCTGAAAATATTTGAAAAATTAGACAATTTAGGGGTTGGGGATTTAGCTCAGTGGTAGAGCACTTGCCTAGCTAGCACGAGGCCCTGAGTTTGAGCCCCAGCACCCTCCCAATAGATAATTTATACTGATGTAGGTTGTTTATATCAGGTATTGAAAAAGAACATGAGATTAGCTGAACAGTGTGCTAGGAGGTAGACCACATTGTAGGTGTTATTTGACCAGTAAGAGTAATCAGTGAAAACAAAATAATTCTAAATCTCAGGTCATAAGGCAGGAGCAAAGTATTTGAAAGGGAAACAGGATCTCTAGTAACATGTTAGGTAATAATCCACAAACCAAGTTTTCATTCAGCAATGATTATAAAAACGGATTTAACTAGACTGTTAAGTTTTTCAGAGTGTGAGTTATTCATCAGATTTGGTCAACCCTAACCCTAACCCAAATGGAATTTTTTTCCCTTTCTGATGCTATTTTTACCAACATAATGTTCTCTAAGTAGCTTTATTTTCTCCTTAGATACATATAGTGCTGAACATTGGTCCAACTGTTACATGTTCCAGATTGATGATCTCAAGTAAGTCATTTTAACTTCTGGAGCTTGTCCCTTATTCCTAATATGGAGATAATAACTGTGTCAGAGTGTTAAAAAAATACGGCATACAAAGTATGTTAGCCATCTTAATCTTTTACAGATTTAGGGTTAAGAGTTTTAAAAAAGAATACAGCAAGCTTTCCTCTAAGTTAAAATCACAGTTGCGGTGCGAAGTTGTAACAATGGTTAGCACCCAACGTTAAACTCCAGTGGGAGGCCACTCTACTGTCTTCCTCCACTTTGCTCTATTTTCTCAAACACATTTTAGAAGGTTGGTTCTCTTCCTCGAGTGACAAGCATGCATATTTACACATACGTGTACTGCCAAGAATGCAAAAGGTCAAAAAATAGGTCAGGAAAACCACATCATCACCACCACCACCAAGATCTTGCTATTTTGCCGGGCTGATCTTGAACACCTGGACTCAAGTGATCCTCCTGCCTCATCTCCCCAAGTAGCTGGGACTACAGGACTACAGGAGCCTGGTTACACATTTTTTACTATAAGAAATGTTTGCTTTACTCTTTCTAGGAGTGTATAGATTTCCAGACTATTCAAAGGGTATGGCAGACAACAGGTACAAAAATTAGGTATCTAATTTACTGCAACTTATCCTTAGCAATTTAAGAATTCAGTAAGTAAATATCACCTTTAAGACACAGTTACCTTGACTTAATTCAGTTGCAGAACCTATGGGAAAAAATCACCTTCATTTCTAGTTTGTTACTATTTATGGCTGTAAAACACAACTGGGACCCTGTTGGAAGCTGAGCCTCAGAGAATGACTTTCAGATGGGAGCGACAAAAAGTCCCAATGCAGAAGCTGCCATCTGCAGAGCTCCATGCAGTCAGAGAAACACAGATAGCCGTACCACAGGTCACTCTCAATATGGACATCAGGAGCAAAATGTCCAATAAAAAATGAAATAAGCAGTAACAGGAGCAGAAAGGGACTAACAGGAGTCCAGACAACACAGGACCCACAACACAGCTTTAAAAAAATCAAACAAGGGCCGGGGATTTCGCTCAGTGGTAGAGCGCTTGCCTAGCAAGTGTAAGGCCCTGAGTTCAATCCCCAACATCCCCCCAAAAGAAGAAACAAAGAAAAAAATTCAAAACAAAAAAAATCAGACATATAAGAGATTTCACCTGTATTTATAAAATAAGCAGGGTGTTAAGGACAGGGTATCACCTGAAAACCAGAAAGAAGTTTAAAATTAAAGAGAAAAGGAAATGGAAGAAAGTTTCCAGGAAGTAGCAAAAGGAGATAAAGAAAAACAGGAGGAAAAAACTAATTACAAGATACAAGAAGTGCAAACTTCGGTTGGTAGGAATTCTAGGAAGGAAGAACACAGAGAAGAGGAAAATCTTGAAAAAGAGAGTATCAGACCTTTAAAATAGGCCTGTATGTTATACGAACAATCACATGTCTCAGAGTCTAGGTGCTGGTCTGTCCAAAGCAGAAATGTGGATATTACTGTATATTATACTACATGGCATGCCCAAAGTCTGTTTCTGATAAATACTTGTTAACTCATTTGCTCAGAAGAGGACTTGAGTTTCCACTAAGCTCTGTGCCTAGCGGAACAGAGTGGAACAGAGGGTACAGCCTTGGTATGAAAGTGAAGGTCATTCTTAGTGAAAGCAGTTACTTGAAACTCCAGGAAACTCTGGGAACCCAGCTTCTGCGTCAAGTTTGGAAGGAAGTCATTGTATTAAAAGTGATATATTTAGAACTAGTCAAACGATCTACGCTTAAGTACCTTTAAATGTCACTGCCCATTCAATTTTCTTTTCCAAAAACCCAACCTGAGCTTCTAGCCAGACAGTTCTATGGTACCAGCTAGTGGAATATGTAGGCTATGAATCAGACTCCATGGTGGAAACTAATCCTTGAGTCACGATCATAATATTCCATTGGCATCAGCCCCAAGACAAGGTGTTCATTTAAGAGTGCCACTCTTCCCTGACAGGAAGAGCACTGATAGCTCCCATTCGTTACCATCATCATTTCAGCATCCTAGTCTGGTTATCTGTTTGTCCAGTCATTTCTAGCCCACTTCAAAGGGGTTTGCTTGGCCTTAGTCATTAATTTAGTACATATACCGAGTGTCAGTGTTGACCTAGTTACTGTTCTAAGTACTGGGGATATAGCAGTAAACACAACAAAAAGTCCCTGATTTAGGGAATTCTACCCTAGGAAATTTAGCCCAGTCAAGATCACTCATTTGTTTAATCTCTTTTGTTCGCTGATCCATTCTAGAGAATTTACACTTTTCTACCTCACTGCCTGCTTATCAATGTCTATAGCTCAATCTTTAACCTTTCCCCTTGTTTCTCTTTTCTCATTTTTTTTAACCTGAAATGTTACGAGGCTCCCTGAAACTAGGTCAAGCTGTCAACATCCACCAAGACTACAAAACTCAGCCATCAATAAGATTCTTAAGCTACTCAGATGGAAAACAGTTTTCAAGATTTTCAAATGTTGGTTTATACTTAAGAAATAATACACATGATTTAAATAGCATTACAAAGATTATATACATGATCTTTAAACGTCTTCCTTCAAACTCAAAAGCACAGCTGATAAGCACTGATATATAGGTGTTTCAACTCATCACATAAGCCAATTTGAGATGTAGACATTTTTCATGTTGCATCCTAACTGACCATGCTAGAGGATAGTACATTAAAATGATTGAAGTTGTTGTTTCAATAAGCCAGAAGAGTTAAAAACGGTAACATTCCAATTATGTATTTTTCAGGTCTTATGTTTGAGAGAAGAAAAACTGATGTAGGCCAGATTTTTAAAATCAACATAAATCAGGGTTGGGATGTTGCTCAGGGATAGAGCATTTGCTTGGCAAGTACAAGGCCTTGGGTTTAATCCTTAGCACCCTGAGAAACAAGACAAAATAAAATAAAATCCACCATACACCAGATTACACCTGTAATGAATTCAAGAAATTTACCTAGAACTGCATGCTTTGTAGATCAGTACTTTCAGTTCTTAAATGAATCTAAAATATAATCCTGGAAAATGTAAACATCAGGGGGTTTTTGGGTTTGTTTGGGGGAGCAGTGCTAGGGATTGAAGCCAGGGCAGTCATACCACTGAGTCACATCTCCAGCCCTTCTTATTTTGAGATAGGGTCTCACTAAATTACTCAGACTGGCCTAGAACTTGCAGCCCTCCTGCCTCAGTCTCCCGAATACCTTGGGATCACAGGTGTGCGCCACAGCACGAGGTTAACTCAGAATTCTGTGATCATACTAAAGTTCTTTTACAAGGAAAGTAGGAAACCTTGCTCTTAAATATTTCTTGGTCCAAATTATCTCTTCTATCTTGCATGGTGCCAATCAAATACTAATGACCAAAATCTAAATGACCACGTGGATTTAAAATATTTTGTCAATTTTTTTAGGGCTGGGCCTCAGGATGATGCATGGCCCACTTTTATGTAAAGGGGGAGAGTTCCCCAGTAACCCAGAAGCAAAAGGAGTTTCTTATTTTTACAATGCAAGTGTCTATATGTACCTGTGGTATCTAAAGTATATGAGTGTGCTTTTAATTGGTCATTCATCATAATGGCATTTCAGGGACTCACTGGACCCAACACATGGACCTTATTGCCATTCTCATCAAAGAAGGCGTAACATCTGCTTTTCCAAGTGTGCTTGGGGTACCCACAGAACTGGTATGATTTGGTAGCTTGTCAGACATCCTATGATCTGTTTTAACAAAATCCCCCCAGGTAATTAGTGTGCTCATGAAAATCACTAGACCAAATGACACATTATTAAGTCATTCTCTGATTGTGATCTTTAATAAAGAATCAGAAGGCAGCCTCAAACAAAAACTTAACAGAAAAAGAAAAGCAGAAGTAATCCTGAATTACTTTAGCTATTATAAAATGTTACAATCTCAGCTTTTATAAAGAGGACAAAAGACTAAAATCTGTTCTGCACTAATGGACCACTGAACTTAAAGGTATCAGTATCCTTGGGGACAATTTCCTCTTGCTTGGTAATATATTTTATGGTGAGGTAAAGAGAAATGTCCCATGGTGTTACAGCTCTGTCATATCCCCAAGAGAAGGCCTGGGATTTCCTTCCTCCCCCAGATGCCAAAGATCTGCTGTTTTGGGGGGACTCTTTGCTGGGCATGGCTCATGAAACTTACAGGACCACACCCAGGTCTGTTCTCTGGTCACATCTCAGCAGTCTGGTTAAATCTGGTGAATAAAAACTGCTTTTCCCATGTTGAGAACTTCCCCACAATGTCTCCCTGAGGGGATAGGTGTGCTCACCAGGGTCTTTCAGAATCTCTAAGTGTCTACGATTGCTCTCCATCTCTCATCAGGGCAAACCAAAAAGCTGAACCAGAGTCCAGGGTGCCACTGAGCTGTTTCCTGGATTTGCTGATGAGACCTGACCCCTCCTCTCAGCCCCGTTTGCTGACCTCGACCTGCCTACCCCTCCGTGTCCCATCTTGGCCCTTTGGAGCTCCTTGTTAAGGCTCAAGGAGAATGGGCCCACATAACAAGGCCTTGCACAGAGCACAGAGCTGACGTGCTTTCTGTGAGGAAGCTGGGTTTTGTTCTGTCCTATTTTTGGCGGTAGGGAGGGAACTGAGAAAGAGTAATGGTGCCCAAAATGAGCTGTGAATATTCACTGCAGCTCAAGTCTCCACTTTCTATTTTTTGTTCCCTTCATTTGTGTTGCTGGATCCCCATTTCAGTGTTCTCTGCTGTGTTCACTCATTCTGTGATTTTTCAGGGGAGAGAACAGAGAAGGATAACTTTTTTCTCCCTCCTGGAAGAGGAGTTTGTTCCACACATCTCATATGCACCCAGTACCCCTGTGCTCCCTACATGCTTTGCAGTGCTGTCTCCTGTGTCCTAAGACACTTAGCAGGCCACCCGTGCTCATTGGTCCTGCTTCCTCACCTACCATCCCTCCACCTGGCTCTCAGCCCTGGTGCTGGGGACACCACAAAAGACCCTCACTGGGGAGGTCACTAAGTACCTCCAGACTCCCCGCATCTCATGTGTGCTTCAGTCCTCTGTCCCTTCCTGTGACTCCAGGCCACCAAGACCTGCACCCTATCTGTGGCTCTGTCGCCTCTGTCTCTTCCTTCACTATCTCTCCTAAACCCCTGGTGCTCAGATGTGTGCTGAGCTCCCCTCACATCTCAACCCCTGCTCTCTCTGCCTGAGTTTGTCCCTACCTGCGCGTTAGCTCTCTCCTAGGCCCCACTCTGTGTCTCTAGTGCTCCCAGCCCTGCTCCATATCCATAGCTGCCCCTGACAGTAGCACAGACTTGGCAATGTGCCAGTCTTCTTCATCCCTCCCCTATCCGGCTCCCTCCCATTTCCCTATCTCGGTTTCACCATTCACTTGGCCATCCAAGCTAAGAGAACTTTGATCCATTTGTAATCAATGGTGTTATAAAAATCTAACTTCTGAAAACATAACAATGAACCCTCTGCTCTTCAAATATGGTATGATATGTATGGCCCGATTACTGTCTATTACCAGGGCTACATGACTTTCTTCCTAGCAGGAGGGCCTCCAACCCACCTCTCTCCCATCCCATGCCCCAGTCCACCACACCACTTACAGTGTGAGGGTCACTCTGTGTGGGCTTTGTCTTCTGCCCAGGGTAGTGATGCTGCAGGAGGTGGTTCTGACCCTCAAGGACATTTGGCAATGTGTGGAGACATCTGGTTGTTGCTCTGGAGAGGGAAGTTCCTGGCATCTACTGGTGGGGACCAGGGCTGCTGCTCCACAACCTCCCACGGGAAGTACGTGGCCTACACCTAAGCAGGGCTGCAGTGCAAGCCCATCACAGAGCAGCTGCCTGGTGAACTCCGATTCACTTCTCAGGTGCTCTCAACGTCACCTCCTCTCCCTGTTCCTTCCTCCAGAAAAGTCCTGCCACGTCTTTCTTTCTCAGACACCTCTGTCTCAGCACACGGTGTATTCACTAGACAGAAACAGCTCTGTTCACCCACGCGCCCTTTCACAAGAATGGGAGTCCCTCCATCAGAGATTGTGTTTTATCTGTCTTTTGTTCTTAGCGCCTGGCATTCAAATGTGTGCCGGATGAATTAAGGGAAGAGAACACAAACTCAATTTCCTGACACTCTCCAAAATCAAGATTACAATTTATCAGTTCTAAGAAATGAACATACATTGTTCACCAAATTTCTAAAATAGGTCATCATAGTTGTTGTATCATAGTTTTAGAGTTAATATTTAGAAATTACATTGGTTTTTATGGGAAAAATTAAGTACTGTTCACAACAGACTTAGCCAAATGTCTAAATATTCTGCTAAATTTAATAAAAGAGGGGCTAAGAAAATAATGGGACACTAAAATAAGTATTTAAATAAATAAGTAAACTAAAATAAGTATATTTAAAATATGTGTTTTAGGAAGAACAACTAAGTTATCAAAATGTACAATCTTGAATGGTAAAGACTTTGAAATCACTGCAGTGATAAAGACTGAAATAACTGAACCCTACATTTTTTAAAAGTTCAGTTCCATTAGGTTTAAGAAATTTATCTATTCCACATTAAATAACAGGTAATGAACAAAAACTTTCAGAACAACAAAAAAGATTAAAAATGTTTCTAATAAAACATGTACATAAGTAGTGAGCAGTACAAACCTGGTCACAATTCTATGGCATCTTATATGATCAGGTAAGGAAATCTCTGACCCTCTAACAACAATAATACAAGAGATTCAGAAAACAGGCAGAGTAAAATAATAACAAAGTAAAGTAACTACTATACAGACTTGAGAAATTTCAGTAGCAATGATTTTTGTAGCTACAGAAGTACCTTGGTTCCTTAAACTATTTCTTGACTGAGCTGATAAAATATTACACAATTGTTAAAACATCAAATTTCTATTTTAGATCAAATTTCTATACAGCCCTTACAAAAGTAATATTGTATTTCAAAAGGCATATTAAAAAAATGCCGGTCACTGTTACATTCTTTGCTGTACCCTGAATAAACATTCAGACTGCAAAGTTCCATCTTCATTCTAATTGTAAACACAGAGCAGAGCTTCTGTCCCAGATACAGGTACAAGTTCTTACCAGATTTTGAAAATTAGTCTTTAACAAACTGTTGGTTATAGAGAGCTAGAAACCTGAAACCACACTGCTGGAGGCTGGGAGCTAAACACAGAAGAAAAGAATCTGCAGAACTCTTGGTGCTTTGGTCAGGGTCTCTGACCAAAGTGGTGATTTAATTTCACACTGCCCAGTACAGATAGCTGACATTACTAAATGCTGCTCTAATATCAACTTGTTAAATCCGAGTCCAGACTCAGCATATCAGAATACTAACCCAGACTAGCTGGAGACACGGGAAATATTTTGGGAGCTGTTTATTTATAAATGAGTTACAAATATATCACTATAATTAGATTAATATATAATTATTGATAAACACAGGATTATTTAGAAAATCCCATTATTGTTGTCACAGCTATGTTTAGAAAAAGCAATGTTAGTAACTTCTCATAAAACCCTTGGTTTACTACTGATTAATTAGATCAATTTAGATATAGTTTACACTGAATTTAACTGTCATATCATTTACAATACTTTAAAATGAGAAGTTGTTTATAAAATAGTAAAACAAACACTTTTAAAACTCTTCAAACTACACACTTCTGAAGTATTTTATAGTCCAATAATCTAACAAAAATTAGAATTGGCACAAAGCTAGGCATTTGGTTATTAGAAAAAAACATCTGTTGGATTTCCTAAGTTTAAATAAGACCAAGAAAAATGTGTACTTTAGCAGTGCAAAAGGCTTAATTTACATTTCATTTAAAATACTCTTTTGAAAAGCATCAACAAATTATAACATTACCACAAAATATCTATCTTAGGGATGTTTCTATAAATATTTCAAGGTTAATTATTCCTTTCAGATTATTTCATTAAATGTAAAATAAACTTACAAGGAACATTAATTCAATTAGCAAATTAATAGGTTCCATTTCTTTCTTGAGGGGGGCAGCCATATGGATTATAATCCCCTAAAACCTTGTTTTAGAAAAGTTGTCTAAGTGAAATTAGTAATTGTTAAACATAGATCAAATCTGAAATCTCATCTCTTTCTACCCTCAGTAAATTAGTTGTTTAGATTAACATCTGGGTATTGGTAATGATGATATTTACCAGATTTCAAAATGATTATACTTACTAGATTTCAAAAGGGAGAATACCAACTAGCAATTATTTAACATTGTATTTACCTAAAACTACTTGTCCAGAAGTTTCCTCCCCAACCTTTAATATAGATATTGAGTGTTACAAAAATACAGGTAAACAGATAAGGTTTTTTCCCTCCCAAACTATGTGCTGCCATCTGGACTGGGTTTAGTCAGAAATGTTTAAAAATTTCTTAATTTCTACTAAGACCTTCTAAATACAGATACTGCAAAACAAAACAAAACACTACTTCAGTTCAAAACACTTCAAATCCTTTTGAAAAGCCAAGTTACATAAAGAGCTGTTTAGGCTGTAATTCATTAAATAATGAATATCATAAAGCACAACAGTCAAAACAACAAATTAATATGGTAAATAGAAAATTATGGAAAATGCCTATTAATTTAAAGCAGATGCAAACATAAACTCAGAAATGAATATTGTTGAAAGAGTTACATTTTTAAAGGCAGTATTAACTGACAGGGTATATACGAAGGAAAATTACATTTAGCTTCCTTCTCTTTAAATGTGCAATATGATAGTTTTTATCAACACTCTTATAAATACACGTATTTGAAATATTTCTTCTATACTCATTTATAACAAGATCACATCCTTCTATTTTTAATACTGTAAAGAAGCATTCTATATTTTATTTCACAGTGATTAAGGAGGGGAGAAAACTGATCATTTTTGAAAGTAGGAATAATACGGAGTTACACATTAAAAGTGTGCCACTTGAAAGAAAAATGTACCAAGATAAAGTGTTATGAAATATTATTTAAAACTTGTTTTAATGCTATAGAAGCATTTTGGGCTTAAGTCCTTTAGGAAATTTTTTTTTTTTTAAATACAGTTTGTCAATTTGTGAAAAAACAATGGAAAAATTTCATGGAGGGAAGTCTTCAGCTTTATAAATATAAAGTTCATGATGACAAAATACTTGCTAGCTAAGGACCAGGAAATCATATTAACTGCTAAATTTTAATGCATTTTAACCAAATATTTCATTAAACTATTCTAGCACAAACTGACATTAAACAGCCCAAAGGAAACCTACCTGGCAAGAATCAGACGTGAAAGCGCCGGTGCTGTCTCTTGGTAAACTGTTGCCTTCACCTTTATTTCCAGATGCAAACTTTATGACTAACTGCGATGGTCCCCCCTTATAACAATTGTGCCTAAGGCTGGATAAACAGGAAATATTTGGGTACGTTCCTCCCAATGAAACACTTCTTTGTAAGACAGTATGTTTTTTGTTTATCTGTGAATTTGGTCTTTCCAAATCTCCACTGCGATTTATTTGGTAATCCATGTTTTGGGTAGAGGGTAAAAATGCAGATGTTCTGTGCACAAACTTAGTATACTCTGCATCCGAATTAAGCTTAATTTCTGACATCTCCAGTTTACAATCACCATTTGTTGTTTCATAATCTAATGTGGCTGCTTTTCGTTGGGTGAAATGCACTGAGACACATGAATATCCTTCAGATGACTTTTCACTAATGGTCTGTTTTGGACTATTACTTGAAATCACAACTTTCTTCTGCGATGAGCCTACATGAAGTGGCTGTATATCTCTGACTTCTCCGGGAGTACAGACTGTTTTAGACAATCGGAGTCCATTGACAGCGGTCGAAAGAAATCCCTTAGCACTGGAACCATCTTCATGATGTGTAACTTCATTAGGAGAAACGATGAACTGGTGTGAGGTTTGGTAGGACCCCTTGCCGGGGAGGACATCTGTACTTGTTGGAGAAGTTGGCGGGGTGTCTGAGGGACTCCGAGGAAAAATGACTAAGGAAGAGCAACGTTTTAGTGGAATTTTTGCATTCCTGCTCACCGGCAATTTCACAGTCTCGGTTCTATGCTCCAAGTCATCCTGGACAAAGGGAACTGTACTTGCACTTCTTGAAAAACTCTCACAGAGAGTGGTATTCCTATTTGGCAAATTTCTGTCGGAGGTGCTGTCAGAAGACAAATTTCCACTAAAAAACGTGTCATCGCTTGGTGGAAACGCAAAACCGCTACTGTCACTAATGACGCTGCTGGTGTAGGAGCCTCCGCTGGCGACGCTTGCACACGACCCGTAATCGCTCCCAGTGCTGCCGCAGGACCCGTGATCGCTGGCTGCGGAACTACCAAGGCTTCCACTGCAGACGGCAGGGTCGCCTTGGAGGTTACTGTCGCTCCCGGCACTGCTGTGGACACTGTTCCTCAAGGCACAAGGAAACAAAGCTTCATCGCCATCCCCCAAGACACTGCCGGCTTGAAGACACCCACCATACCTCATGGGCTGCAGTGAAACCTGTAGGCAGCTGCTCTTCTTACCGATGTCTTCGCGTGAAGGAACAGAGGCTTCTTCCCGAGCCTTCACACTCTCCTGTTTCAGCGGAGGCAGTGCCGTCGGTCTGGGAGTCAGCTTCATCTGAACGCTAGCTGAGGAAATCCGTGCTGGTCTTTGGAAGCACGTGTGAAGCCGGCTATCCAGATCATCTGCAGAAGCTTCTGACAAAGGGTAAGTATTGCTTCTTCGGGCTGCAAAGTGCAATCGTAAGCTCTGTGCCATTTGTTCTCATTTCCAAACATGTTAAGGACCGAGAGGCAAAACAAAGATCTCTGTCCACAGACAGACTAGAAGCAGCTGCACTGCAGTGAAAGAAGCAGTCATTTGTGGTGCCTGACAGAGCCTCAAGTTGTGGTCTTTATCCTGCGTAAAACATTAGATACCAGATATCATAAAAAGAGAACAGTGACCCACTCCTGGATGTACGTTTCCCAAATGTCTTGAGTCGCTCGTAGTCCAAACGTCTTTACTCACACAGCACTTGATTTCCTGCGACCTTTAAGCTGAGCTCAGCGGCACACTGACTCGAACACAGCCAACCTTGTTTCAATTATACCTTCTCCAATTTGCATGAATGAGTAACACAAGAACAACGGCCTTCTAGCATTTCAAGTTGAAACAGTTTTTTTTCACACCAGCTCTACTAAATGAACATTTAATTCCGGGAGGGAGCCTCAGTGCCTATGCTTTCTCCAGCAGAGTCTGACCACTAATATTTTTACCCAAAGGTATAGAATTACAGGAAGTTGGTAGGAACGAAGTCCCATGTAATTGAGTATCAAATCAAAGATTAAATTTCCAAATAGTAGCCACACTAGGAATCCTGGCAAGTTAGTTAATGCAGAAAGGAATATGGACTGCTAAATTTTTTTAAATGGGCAAATTCAAACTGTTGTGTAAATATGGAAATAAAAAAACATTGGGGTGAATTAAAACTTCAGCACTAAATAAAACAAATATTTTAGCTTTCAAAATACCAGTAACAAGTGAAAGCTTACACACAGAATGACAAAATAAACCTAGTGATACTAATGCAAAAAGGAGTGTATGTTTGAGGAGGATAAAAGAAGTGTAAGAGATGCTGTCACCAAGCATTTTCTCCTGTAATTTTAAGGCCTTTTCCAGCCAAGTAGTACAGTCTTTAAAAGATGCCATTTATATTTTGACTATTAAAACTCTGCCAAGAAATAGCCTAAGCAAACATTCCATTAAAAATACATGCAGATTAGACAGAAAAACTATACCCAATATAGTCTGAGCATATTGGGCATTTCATTCCACTGTCTCTGCAATTCATTCACTCAAGAGAGTTTGTGGTAAGTAAAGAAGTCTAAAAAGGATTTAACACATCAAATAAACATATCTCAGTGCCAAATCTGTTCTGAAAACTCCAAGAGCTCTTTGCTGGCCCCTACTGGTGCTTTGAAACAATCCATGGAGCTGTTCCACATCCATAAAGAAACACAAACTGTGCCGCCTATTTCTTTATATAAACAAAGTACATGCTTGTTTACATTTTTTAGTACTAGCCCTGCCCTGAAGGTGGAATTACTTACTAGTGCTGATAAAACCCTCACAGTAGAGAACAGTAGGCTGTTTGTCTTTTTAAAGGCTGGGATGTTGTATATATATTTTTCTGCTTTGTATTTATCTAACCTTTATTTTCAGTTTATTAGGCAATAAAAGTTTAATAATTTAATTTCTCTCCCAAATGTCACAGACCAAGGTTGGTATTCTGTTTGAAAGAAACAAATTTATTTTTAAATAATACTCTGGGGTGTATTTAAACCCCTTACCTGAATTTTATAGCTGGAACTCCAGTAATAAGTATATACTGGCTCATTCATAGGAAAGTAAAAAGTAAAATAGTTCAGTTATTTACGCCACATGGTACTACACCCAAGTTGTATTTTTCTAAGTAAGTTTTTTTCTAAGTAAAAGCAAATATGTAAAACATATACTTTGTTTAAAAAGGAAAACTACTCATGTTAAATCTGTTTCTAATCAATTTTTTGAAGTATTTTTAATCAATTGAGACATGACGGAAAAAAATGAATTAGCTAAATGTTGTGAGTGGAATGAGGTACTGTTGTGTTTTAGGAGTATCTAACAGTCACAAACTTGGCTCAGTGATAAGTGCTTGTCTAAACTTAGTAATCCTGTGACGACGATGATGATTACTAAGGACAAAATCAAGAGCCTTCCCACTGAACTACATCTTTAGGCCTTTTTAATTTTATATATTGAGACACACGAGGTCTCACTACGCCAGTGGTGGCGAACCTATGGCATGTGTGCCACAGAGGGCTGTTTGTATCATTGAAAACTCCAAAAGGTTTGCCATTGCTACACTAAATTGCAAATCTGGGATCCTCCTGCCTCAGCCTGCCAGAGTGCTGGGATTACAGGCATGTGCCACCATGCCCAACTTTATTTCGGTTTTAAACAACCTATTTCCTTTATGATTTGACAGACGTCAGTAATATCCCTTTACTACTCTTTACCTTTTAAGAAGGAGAAGTCCTGATCATTTCATGTTTTGTTCCAATGACTTCAGCCTTGCTTCTGGGACTAAGTAACTCATTTCTACGAGGCCAGTCAATGAGGTCTAAATGTATGTGCCTGTAGCCCAAAAACTCCAGTTAGTAAGAAAAATTCCTCTGATTAATAAATATAAAATAACGAACTACAGGCATTTGGCCAGAAAATGTTTTCTCTATGGTTAGCCAGCTTCACTACAAGCACCAGTTTCAAGCCCCCCACTACATTTTAAGCTTCCAGAGGATGAAACATCTCTTCTGATCTTCCCAAGGTCTTGCTGGGTACAAAGTAAGCACCAAACAACACCTCATGGGAGGGCAGGTGGGTAAGTGGGCAGACGTCACCACAGTCACCCTGACTGCCTAACACTTTCTTTTAGGATTTTCTAGAAAGTTGGTCTGATTGCTGCTTCTGAAGAAATATCAAAAAGCTGGGCATAGTGGTGCACAGCTGGGACCTGAGCACTCAGGAGGCCAAGGCAGCAGGGTCAAAAGTTGGAGGTCAGTCTGGGCACACAGTGAGACCCCATCTTAAAAACAAATCAAAAAGCTCTGCAGCTGGACAAGAAGGAATGGTGCTTGGAAAATTTACAGAGAGGGTTTCAGCCACAGAGAAGAGAGGTAAGAGAATTATGTATTTCCTAGCACTCCAGTCGGTTCAAATACTAGAGAGGCTGAACAGTTCTCATTGCTGGCTCAGGCCAAGACCACACTGGATTTGAACCACCATCCTCACAGTTCATGGAGAGTCAGCAACCTGGGTACAGTGTCGCCCCACAGCCCAGTGGACGCCAAGCTCAAGGGACGAGCTGGGCAGTGCGGAAGCCCTCACGTGGGAGTCCACACAAGTCCTGCAGAATCATACTTTCTGGAATAGATCAGATGACATAGCAGGCAGAAGCTCCAGACCCTACATTCTGAGCTGTTTGGTGGCTGAAGACCTCCACAGTAAAAACGTGACTCTCGACAAATCCCACCTTCCCAATGTGAAGTCTCCTGCTTCTCTGAACAACCTGTCCCAGGGTAACCATTCAGCTCGGGCAGCAGTGTCCTACCTAGAACACGGTGTGGCTGCCAGACCTGGGCAGCTGGCATGTGCAGGGGTATTTCTCAGAACAAAGATGGAATGACACTCACAGGGTGCAGGTCTTTTCTTGCTATGCAGCCAAGCCTGTTATTCCACTGTTGGCTGTACCCTCCGTGGCGCTAAGGTGACCTCTGTACTTTGCTTACCAGCGAAGGCTGGCAACACACCAGAGGCCCAGAGCAGCAGATAGCACTATGTGGCTTCTGTTAGCCCAAAGCATGGCAGGGCACTAACACAGTTGATACACTAAAAATGGCAAACACATCTAACACCAGTAACATGGAACCAGACAGTCATGCATGGTGAACCCCTGAATGTGAAGTAATGCTTCACATTTGTATCATGATGAAGAACTTTCTGATTTCAGAGCCATTGTCTCCTTTTATCCTCACTATGTACTTATGATAAAGGGAGGGCGATTACCTGCATTTTTAACATGAGAAAATATTTCCAGAAGGATTGAATGATTTGCCTAGGGTTACAACCTAATGTGTCAAACCAGAGGCAGGATTATAATAGAACTTCTGGCTCCCTGGTTTAGCGATCTATTACACCTTGATTAATGCATATTGCTAGAAGTTTAACATTTTTATACACCATCCAATTGATAATATCAAAGGTAATGATTTCTTCTCTTGACTCATCACCATACACTGTATATGTTTGGTGTTGTATCTATGTAATAAATACTCGAGGAATGTTAGTGAACCACACAGTTCACAAATACCAATTTGACAAATACCAATTTTAGCAACGAAGAAACAGTCAAATTGCTGGGGATTTAGCTCAGTGGTCAGAGTGCCTGCCTTGCAAGCACAAGGCCCTGAGTTCGATCCCCAGCACCAAAAAAAGAAACAGCCACACCATACTATGTCACCAGCAGACAGCACTAGACAACTAAGCATGGTGGGAACAAGTAAAACAGCTCACCAACAACACGCCCCAGGACCAGCCAGAAATCCACATCAGCATTAATAACAACAGGAAAAATAACACAGTAATCCCTTCTTCCAGCAGCTGAAGTCCAAAACATGCATCGCAGAGGGACACTCAGATGTGTATGCGAGGAGACAGGAAAACTATGGACACAACACTAATGCCTGCTAAGGAGGATTAACGTGTAAATTATAATACTATACACATGCAGGGAATGAAAACTGTCCTGGTGAAAACGCGTCATTGTGGAGCAGTCTCACAGAGCTCTAAGCAAAAAATGGACGTCCAACGAACATACTCAGAGACTATTTTCATAAATTCAGAAACACGCAAAAGGAAACCGTATGATTTTTAGGGACATACCTGATAAAAATACTCTAGAAAACAAAGATACGAGAAGCACAACATTTAAGACAGTAGTTACCACTTGTGGGCTAAGAAAGGAGGTGCTACTGGAGGTGGGGATACAGGGTGGGCATGGAACACCAGAAATGTTCTAGCTCCTCAGTTGAGGCATGAGTGTATAAACATTTGTCTTATTGCTAAAAATAAAGATTTATATTACATACACATTTTTGTATATTATATGACTTTAAAACAAAACACAAACACCAAATTTCATCTGGTCCCATCTAGAAAGAAATCAGAACTATGTACATGTGGTAGGAGCCATTTCCTACTCCACAGAAAGAGCAAAAACACAAACAGAAAACAAAAATCTGTAGAATGGATTGCATGTAGTACCCAAACCACCAACACCCATCCCTGGGCCTTATGACATGAGACCACCTGTTAACGATGAAGCCGTCTCCAACTGCAAACCGTACACTCCTCTTTACGATGTTACTTCGCCGCCAGTGTCTTCAGTTACTAATATAATCATCACTGCTTCAAGGGGGAAAAACATGGTATGCTATCTAATGCCAAAAACAGTTCCTTAAAAAAAATCTCGTTAGTCAAAAAAAAATTCCTTTTTTCATGCTTGTGTTTAGTAACTGCTAAGCACTATTTTTATACTTACAAGCACTAACACTATTTTTATACTTACATGCTGAAATTTTACAGGCTTAAAATACAAAGGTAAGATGCTAAAAAGAGATACAAGTATGAAAAGGACAGGTAAGATTTTAAGATAGTCTTCACGGTATCTGGAATCAGTGCTATCTCTTACAAAAATAAAAGCCAGCTTGCCTTTCCTGTTGGCCTGAGATCTAGGAACCCTTTAGAGGACTTTCTCTGTTCACTGCTGGTCAGGGCAGAGGAGGAGGACTTACTCACAGAAAAGCTCACAGAGAGGGTGGAGGGAGGTTGGAACTGAACTCGTGGCCTCCAGCAAAGCACCAGGGTGAGGGTACACAGGTGGGTGACTCTGGGGGACAGCCGTGGGGGCCCTGACCACTGACTGGGACAACCCGCTGTCACAGCAGCCGAGAGTGAGACTTCATCATCTGAGTGTGGGGGAGTGTGCTGGGGAGAACCCCCAGGTAACACCAGGAAGGAGGAAGCCTCCGTGTGGCCCATGGCCCGGATCCTCTCTCCCAGCAAAGATTCTCCCGCCTCCCATGTAGACCCTGGCTCCAACCTTACGCAGCGCAGCTGAACTTACCAAACGATTCTCATCAAACACTTCGAAAAGGAGCCGGTGCTGCTGAGGGTGGACCTAGTAAGAAAAGCACAGCTTTGCTTCAAAAACAAGAGAGCACCAGTGTCCAATAAATGCTTTAATGAGAAGTAAATGCTCTAAAAAGATTGCCATTTGCTAATTCTTGTGGTTTGTGATGTGCTGTAGATTCCACAAAACAAAGTATGAGGCACACCAGTCAAGAGCCACACAACTCCTCACAGGTTTGCCAGAACGACAAAGTAGATTTAGTTGCTCATTTTTCATATTTTTCTAAAATAGGGTGAAAGGAAGTAAAATAAAATTTCAAAGGAGTATTTAAATGTTCATAAAAACTTAAAAATGTACACTAGGTTTTAAAATCTTATGACCAGTTTTATTTACTTCTCATCATCAGTCTACAATGACCAAAGTGGGTGTGGATTTCATAGAAACTGGTGTAAAGTACACAGGAAGTCAAAAGTATACCCAGGGTTTCTACTTATTGTTGAGATTTTGTAGCACGTGACTAAAAATACACACAGTACTTTTCAAAGTCAATACCCTTCATTTTTGCTGAAATGTTTCAGTATCAATTAAATATCTACCTAATATCAAAGACAAAGAAAATCTTTAACTTATTTTTATATCAGAGGTGAAGACAGTACAAAAACACATTCAGGTGGTTTCTACAACACATGTTACATTGAACACAGTGTTATTTTAAAACTGTAGTGTATGTGTCAAAAGCACTTGCAGCCTTCAGAAACAAATGGCCCTTTGCTGCTCCCATGACAAGAGTATCTCGACACTCAAGTCTGTTCTACACTCCTTTCCTTGTGGGAACAGTCCTGGCAGCACCTGAGGATATACCTGCGCCCACCACACTGCAGAGGTCCTCAGCAGACCACTGACATTTTTTAAATTGAAGTAGACAATATATTCATAAAGTATAACCATGTACCGACCTGAACTATGCAGCTTGGTAACTTTTTACACATGCACACCATGTGGGCATGACCCAGACCTAGATCGTGAACACTTGCATTGTTTTCTCACGGACAAGAATGCCTCCAGAATTGTTCAACATGACGACCTGAATATGTCTGTCTAAATACATATCCCATGGACCTGGGGGTGACCAATGAAGCAAGCTGGTGCCAGTCATTGGATGGCACCCTGAGATGAACGACCTAGCTGGGAGAGATTCCCTTTACCAGTTGTACTTCTCTTTCCTGACTATGGTTTGGTTAGGACAGCTGGCACTCCTGCAGCCATAATGTACCCTGAAGCAACTGAGAAGAGAAATCTCAAGCAAGAGTCGGATACCACGAGGACAGAAAACCAGTGTAAGGTAACAATCTTCTCAAAGAACATGTAGACAAACTTTTGAGAAGATAAAACCAAGCTGTAACATGAAAGATGGGAAGAATTTAAATGAAACAGAGAACGTTCACAGCAGAGAGGCCGCTGGGGAGAAAAGGTCTGATCGGGGCAGAGGGTGTTAGACTGAAAGGACGTTTCTATAACAGAGTGGAAAAGAAACTGGGCTAAGGTTCAGCCAGGGTGAGCAACACAGAAAAGCCATTCAGATCTGCTAAGTGGGGAAAGTGGTTTTTAAAGGACAAATGACAGCATCTGGTGATGTGTTCCTGCACCTCCTCAGTGGTAGAGTGAACTAGACCAGAAGGACCCTGAGTCCCAGGGACCCACAGCCCTTGAGCATCCCAAATTCATGCTTCTGGCAGACGGATGGTCAGCAGGTGCTGCCAGGAAGGACCCTGTACTGCCCAGCTCAGGCCCTAAGGGACAGCTCCCTAGGAACATCCCTTCCCCCTCCCACCTCCCATCCACCTTTCTTGCTCCCCTGCGCACAGTTCACACCTGCAGAGTTCTTATGATCCCAGTGCAGGGTCCCTGCCGCCACGACACAGATTCCCGGAAGCTTTCCTGCCTCTGCCTTCCTGACCTGACCTCTGTACACACCAAGGTCTCTGTTCTGTGCACCAGACACATCCCCTCCCCAGTCTCAGCCTCCACACACCATGATTCCTCCCTCCAAAGCAGCCGTCCTGGCCTCTTGTGAAAGTCACAAGAGGCCAGGACGGCTCTTGTGATGTCTCTGACGTCTCCCTATGACTTCAGCAAAGATCTGCACCATGTTTCAAGTATCACAGGCACACAAAAAATATGAAAATATGACCTAAAACATGCAGTATGAGTATTAGTGAAACACGGCAGAACATTCACCTGGCATCTTCTCCTTCTCAAGATTCTATTTAAAAATGCTAGGAAAGGGGTGTGTAAGACACAAAACCTTACAGTACAGATGGGAAGAGAGGACACAGGCAGGGAGCAGGACAGAGGATCACACCACACATGCACAGACTAGAAACACAACACACCAGACACACACACACACAAAACACACCACACACAATACACACACAAGACAGCAACACACCACATACATGACACAGCAACACACCACAGCAACACACCACATATGCACACACCAGACAGACATACCACAGCAAAACACCACACAGTAACATACTCCATAGCAACGCACTACATAAACACATGCACACACACATCCCATATCGATACACACACCATTATTTGAGATTTTCTCTTTGTATCTGATTTCAGGTAAAGATTTACCAAAAATGTAAGCATCAGTTTTAATACAATATAAAATATAAATATAAATGGTAACTAAAGATGCAACATGTGATTATTGGATATATATGCATTTTATTACAGAAGTAATAATTTTTCTATTTTATCAGTTAACATGACTAGATTACCAGAAATCATAAACCCTTCCAACCCCCAAATGAAGTAGTCTAGGAAACTACAGAAAACAGTTTTCGAAATCCTTAGAAATATTTAGTTATTACAATTATTAGCATAAAATTGTGTGTAATATTACTGTATAATTTTTAAGTGTTTGTGATCACACACTCCGATTTCTGATCCTGCCCATTGGGATTCTATTATACAGGCTAGCTAGGATATATCTGTCAGTCTTTTCAAAGACCTGAATTCGATTTCACTTATTTTCTATACTTTTTGCCCATTTTCTGCTTTACAGATTTTTACTCTTATTTCTTCTATTTTTTTTCTTAAGGCATAAAGTAGGAGTTTAAATCTACTGACTTTAAATCAATCTTTGTAGATAGGTATTTAAAGGTATGCATTTCTCAGAATTAGCTTTGGTATGTTACATTTTAGTTATCAATCAGTTAGGGTTATCCTTATGACTTCTTTTCTGACCTATGGCTTATTTAAAGCATGCTGCTTAATTTCCAAATACTTTTGGATTTTTCAGATATACATATATTACTATACTTTGTTGTGATCAGAGAACATATTCTCTTGAACTGCAAATCTTATAAATGTATTCTGATTTGTTTTATGGCCTAATATATATTCTATCTTGGACAATGTTCCATGGGTATTTAGAAAGAATGTATATTCTTCAGGTATTAGAAGTAGCATTCTATACACGGCACTGCTCAAATCATCTATGTACTTACTAGTTTTTTGTTTAATCATTCTATCAATTATTGAGAAGTGATAAAATCTTCAATCACTGTCGATTTCTTTCTCTATTTAGTTCTGTTACTTTTTGCTTCATAATCTTGAAGACCTATTATTAGGAACACACACATTTAGAATTGCAGGTTTTCTTGATGAATTAGCCCTTTTAGGGTCATGAACATTTTCTTCAGTGCTGGGCATGGAACCCAGGGCTTTGCACACACTAAGCAAGTCCTCTCCCACTGAAATACGTCCTCGCCCTAAACGTCCCTCTTTCTCTCTGGTATCACGCTTGGTTCTGCTTATTAACACTAACTTCGTCTAATGTTAATACAACCACTGATGCTTTTACCAAGTGTTTGCATAGTTTATCTTTTTCTGTCCTTTTAAACTGTCTGGGTCTTTATATACTTAGTTTTCTGTAAACAGCATATAGTTGAATCTTTTTTTTTTTGTAAATACTGGTACTCTTGGCTTTCTGACCTTTTCTGTTTGTCTTCATCCCTCTTTTCCTCCCCTTTGTTTTTGTGGTTGTTGTTTGTTTTGTTTTGTATTTTGAATGGCTCTTGGTAATCTACTTTATTTCCTTTACTGGATTTTTACATATAACTTGTTTTCACTTCTTAGTGGCTGCCCTAAAGATTACAATATATGCCCTTAAATGATACAATTGTAACAGCCAGAGCTGAGCTACTAAGATTTTTCTGGCTCTTTCAAGAGACCTTGCTGTGGGGAGCACAGTGGACAGCAGCCCCAGCCAGCAGGAACTTCTGTACCACCTGCTATGTCTACCTCCTTGCTCCTGGCCAGTGGCTGGGCCCACCAGCTTTGTGGACCTGGATTTCTCACAGAGTCCTGTGCTCCAAAGCCCCGCTGGCCTGCGGGACACATTCTCAGGGCTGTGCTACAGGGTAAGGCTCTGTACACCCAGCCTTCTGCCCACTCTCTGCATGATTACAGGGCCTACATCACAGGAAGGCTCTCTCCTCTTGGACTCTTTCCTTCGTCAACCCCAACAAACCTCAAGCATGTCTAAGTGCATGTTGGGGTCTATTTCTGAGGTCCCAAACCAACACAAGTGGGATGTATGGGGACTTGAGGTCTAGCCCACATCATTTGGCTGGTACAAGCACCCAGCCTGAGTTGAATGTGGGACATACTTAGTTCTGCCCCACATTCGTGGCCCAATCCTAAGGTTTTCTCTGGGTGTCCTGGGGAAATGTCCTGCTGGAGGGGAGCAATCTTGCCATGGTGGAGAGAATGGCAAGACTGGACAGAATAAAGAGAGAATAAAGCCTACAGCGACAATGGAGTTGGCTGGTTACACTATATCATATCCATGTCTGCAGAAAAACAAGAAAACAGGCAGTTAACAAATAGCTTGAAGGTTAAATGTGAGGCTCAGAGACCTCTTCTGCAGCTGGTGGCCTGAACTTCTTGGTGTGGAAAAATAGATACAATGGAGGTGACTCAGAGTGCATGGTCTGAGGTGCAGGGTTCCAAAGACAGCGAGTTGTTTGGCCTGACATGGGTTACGCTGAGGTCAGGCCTTGGCCAGGAAAACCCGGGAAACTGGGGAAACCTGGGACCAGCCCTTCAGGATAGCAGCGTCTAGGTGAGGGTTCCTGAGTCCCGGCTTTGCAGACAATTCCCCTCACCCCCTGCAGAGGGACCTGTGCCCTGTAGTGAGTTCAGTGGAACCCATGCAGGAGACATGCAGTGGCTTCTTTCCCCACAGAAAAGGGCTCTCCAGGAACTTCCTAAGTGACGACCAGTGTTAAACCCGAGCACAACTCAGGTGGCGTTGGTAAAGGATGAAAAGATCACTCCTCAAAGATTGTGCTGGAATTAGCCAGCATGAACTAGCAGCAGACAGTGAAACATCCCTGGGAACCAAAATGCTTGCTCAAAGGGGCAGCACATTAGGACTGGCTAAACAAGAACTCACTGACCTGGAGCCCTTCATCTAGAAGAGAGATCTAATACCCTGCCCTGTCATGGATCCCATGATCGAGATGACCCCCAGAAAACTGGAAGAGTGGTAGTCTCTGCTATACAGGTGGAAATACCTGAGCTGCCCTGGCAGGTGGAGAAGGGAGCTACAAAAGGGCCCAGGCGACATGCTACTAACCACAGCCAGCTCACTGAAGAATGAGCTAGGCCCTTGGAGGAAGGAAGCCTGTCAGGAAGTCATGATGATTCTCCCTGCTCCAAGGGGACCTATGGCCATTTACTTGGGGAATGTATATTGGGGGAAATGAATTCTCAAATTTATTTAGGAATGTGGAAAACAGGATCATCGTTTATACCCAAAGACCCAAAGTATCATTCTGACTCCCCTATTAAAGACTTACAGGGCCCAGAGAATAAATGCAGTCCTGGAGAAAGTTCAGCTCTAGTGAGTCTGTTGGTCCTATGGCTCTGCTGGTGCTAGTTCCTGGTTCTCAAGTATCTATGCAGAACTGACACGTCTAGCAGCTGAACCTGTCCACTATACCCTGCTGGATCTATGGCCTATGGAATAAGAGCTGTCAAGATGAGAGGGCCAGTGGGAGCTCCTGAAGCAGTCCACTCCCTGTTAAGATAGCAAATTAAAAACAAGATGATCAGGCAGGACACAAAGCACAAGTGACAAAAGAAAAACAGGTCAACTGAACATCAAGACTAAAAACTTTTGTGCTTAAAAGGACATTATTGGGAAGGTAAAAAGAGAATTCACAGAATAAAAACCATATATTGGATGGAGGACCTGCACCTAGAATATCTAAAGAACTATGACAACTTGCTAATAAAAGACAAACTACCCAACTATAAAATGAGCATAGGCTATGAATATACTTTTTCCCAGAGAAGATACACATGAGCCAACAAGCACAATAAGACTGTTTAAAAATAAGCAAAAATACTATAGCCCAGTGGGATGTCACAGATTAGCGCCATCACCAGAGGCCTGGAAGATACAAGTAGGGTTCCTATAGTATGTCCACTTAATCTCCAGTCTGGTCCTTGTGTAAACCTGACGGAGCCTGGAGAATGACCATATAAGCAAGCTCAACCAAGTCACAGTCCTGATGCCGGCTGGTTCCTGGACAAAGCTGTGGTTCCGTGGGACCCTTGCTATGTTGCTGGGAGAGTTCACTTTGCAGACTTGAACCTCTAATCCCACAGAAGCCGGAACTACAGGGATAGGCTCGGAAGGATGAATTAATGAGTGGATTTCTATCCCTCTGGATCATGCCTTCTGAAGCCCCAAGAAAGGCAGACACACTCCTGGGCAAGAAATCTCTCCATGTGTGGACAAATTACTGGCTTTTCAGAATGGAAGGGACCCGATTTAATGAACTTAAGAGTTTAGGTCATGAGGGCTAAATGATGTGCAGTTTTATTTTCTTATAAAATTTCTGTCGGGTTTTGCTATCAGGGTATTGCTGACCTCATAAATGAACTGGGACATGTTCCCTTCTCTTCTATTTTTGGTAAGGAATTGTGTAGAACTTATTAATTCTTTAATGTATGGTAGAAATCAACCACAGAATTATGTGGGCCTGAGGTTTTTCTGCTGATATTTTACTATTCACATAATGAATTTCCTTTTAAATGAGCTTTGATAATAAGTGTCTTTATTTCATTTCATCCAAGTTAATGAATTTATGGAGACAGGGTTGTTCATCCTATCCCTTATTATCTATTTGAATGTCTACAGTTTCAGTAAAGATGCTACTTTCTATTTCTTATGGTGAAAGCTTAGATTAAAGATTAAGGAGCTTTGTTTGTTTTTTGGTGCTGGGGGAACTTTGTTTTTTCTAACAAAAACATTTAATACTACACATTTTCCTCTATATGTTGCATTAGCTGCAATTTTGATTTTGATTTTGTATTTTTATTTCATTCTGCTAAAATATTTTTGAATTCTCAAGAATTCTTATTTGACCCATGAATTATTTAGAAGTTCCAAATATTTAGGAATTTTTTCCCACATAGCTTCCTGTTATTGATTTGTACTTTAAGTCTAGTAGACTTAGAGACCTTAATTTTCCTGATTTCTATTCTTTAAAAAATTTTACAGTTTGGTTTTTGGCCAGATTACTTAGCACAGTAAATATTCCATGCACACTTGAAAAGATAACATATTTGGTTATTGCTGGATAGAGAGTCTATAGATCTCAATCAGGTAAAACCAGTAGTGTTGTAAGGACTTTGGTATCTTCAGTGAATTGTAATCTACCTGTTCTACTAATTACTGAAAAAGAGAAGAGTTCTGAATTCTCCAAGTGTAATAATATATTTGCCTATTTCTCTTTTCATTCTATTGTTTATTGCTTTGTGTACCTTGAAGCTTTGTTGTCAGGTACATACACAGTTAAATTGTTATTTCATTTGAGGGATGGATTGTTTTTATCATTCTCTAAACAAACTGGAGCAACCTCAGTGCTGACAGCTAGATCAGCAAAGGCTTCCCTGTCTAGCTTCAGCAATGTCTTCCCTTTGTTAAAATTGAACAAAACAAACCAAACAACGACCTTCAAATGCAGAACCCAGACAAGTGGCTGCTTTCGTCCCGAATAAAATCAAGTGTGGCGCTCCCTGAGCCAAGTCGAATGAGCCAGGAACTGGAGTGGGGGAGACCTGGATGAGAGCAGAGCAGGGATGACTGGGGTACTGGGGAAGCAGAAACCAAAGGGCAGGCAAGGTTTTCAAGATACTGGTTTCTCAGGTGGACAGAGAAAGAAAGGAGCTAGTGGCTGAAGGAAAAAACACTCACAAAGAAAAATGTCCTAAAGTCAATGTACCAGGAGTAGTCCAGGGGAGAGGAGGTTGCAGGCTCTGACAGCAGTGAGAGACACCATTCGGGGTCCTCCTTCAAGGAGCCTGCAGGGACCACTGCCGGGCTTCTGTTCTGCGGCCCAGTGAGGAGGGGAGGGCAGAAGCCGGAAGGTCAATAAGGGTGACTGAGTAAGATGTGTCACACACTGCCAGGCTCCATTACTCCCGCTTGGGTCAGCCTATTCATCAAATGATCAGGAGACATAAATACTACATCACGTGAAAAGAGAAGAAAACCTGGAACATGACTATCATAACTCTCTAAATCAGTGGTGGCAAACCCAGAGTATGCATGCTGAAGCAGGCTATTTGTATCACTGAAAGTCCTAACGTTCACTATCACTGTTCTAACCCAGTTTATTAAAATGAGATGATTCCAGTTTTACAATCATCTTTGCCTTCACTGTACCTTCCCTTGGTTCTCACAAGACTAACAGCTTCAGGACCATGTTGTGATGGGAACATCTAACTTTAACTCTTTAAACAATTTTTTAAACTCTAGGCAAATTCTAAGATACAAGTATTATAAATGAGAACTTATAATTCTAACCTTTGAAAAAAATTTTATTCTTTTGTTTTAATGAAATAAAATACATACTTACTCTGAAAAGTATTTCTTCATTCCACTTTGGATTCAAAGACTAAAAGATAAATATAATTAATTTTTAAAATGTTTCATCACATTAAAATACAACAAAGTTCATTAAAATTGTTTTGAATGCTGATAGATCTAACCTTTTTAATGGTTTTCGTTTGCACACTTGTAAAATCTCCATTCACTGGGTCATATAAAGTCACTCTCACATAAGGATCACTGTTAAAATTTAGAAAAAGAAAATGTTTAATCGTGGCTTGATCAAACCTCAGATTACCAAAACTATCAGAGTCATAGAACTTTCCTCATTAACAATTTCTACATTTCCTACACTTAAAACATCAAGGTTGTATGTGTAGGGTAAGCAGTTATACTTTTATATCTTGTGAAAAAGCTTACATATTATGTTAGTAAGACAAAGAATTAGAGAGAAAAACCTTTTAATTATAGGTATAATGACTTATAAGCTTTTTAGATTTTTGAAATTTTGTTTTTATTTTTATTATATGCCGTTTAAGTTAAGATTCAATCTATATTCCTGGCCCTTTAAAATTTTTGAGACAGAGTCTTACTAGGTCACTAAGTTGCTCAGGCTGGGCTCAAACTTGTGATGCTCCTGCCTCAGCCTCCTAGAGTGCTGGGATTAAGGCATGCACCACCATGGCAGGCCATAAGTTCTTTTTATAAAAGCAAACTGCTTGCAATTAAAAATAATTTTATGTGACATAACTCCTAAAAGAAGAAATGGAGAAGGAAGATCCTGTGATATACAGGTTTGGATGCTTTTCTTGCCCATGGTCCACTGTCTCCCATTTCCCACAGGCAGCCCAAGTACTCACCAATCTCCACCACCATCTCCAAGCCAACCCATAAACTGCCACTCCCCATTTCTCCTACTACCTTTACTTCCTACTATAACCAACAAAAATCAGAGCCAGTGGATGCTCCCAAATCCCAGTGTTCATCAGAACCCGTTTTTTCTGCTCCTGCAGGGAACAGGTCCTCTTCCTGTCTGCAGCCAGGCTCCCTTGTCCAGTATGGAATTCCCACCTCTGGAGCTTGGCCTCAGTATCCCTTCAGGTTTCCTAGGCGTGTAACCGTTTCTAAACTCCTCCTCCCTTCACTCTGTCTTTTCCTCCAGCAAAGCAGGTCAAAGTGTAATCTGTAACAAGAAAGCTTGTATAGCAATTACTCTATCCCAAGCCTTGTATGAAACAGGCCACCACATGCCAACAAGAGGCATTCTTCCCTCTCTTAGTGCAGGTGACAAAGGAGTAAGTGCAGGTGGCAAAGGAGTAAGCCAGCTCATACCCATGGCTTACCTCCCTTTCCTCATTTCCAAATCCAGCAGTCCGGTTTCTGTCCCTCAGATCCATTCCTTTGAAAGGGCTCTTGAATAGTCACCAATCTTGCTGAAATGATCATCTTGCAGGCACTTATTTTCTTGACTATGTTTGACACTACTGGCCATTTTCTTTTTGAAATGCTCCTCTATTTAGCTTTCATGACACAACTCTCTTCCTAGTCTCCTCACTCCATTCTAACTTTTCCCTCAGTTTCTTTCTCAGGCTCCTCTTTTACCAAGTGCTGGGCACACACTGATATTCCCTCAATAATGCCCTGCCTCTGTTCTCCAGTTTCCCTTTCCAATCTCATCCATGTTTTTTACAATTAACCATACCATCAAACATAAATATAAAATGTAAATATATGTCATTATCTCAACCATCCAGCTAGACATTTTCACCTGGATAGTCCGTAGACACTAAGAGCTTTTTCATATTTAATTGGCTTTTTAAAAAAAAATTACTGTTGACTTCTGAGAGTTCTTTATATGTTGTGGATTAAAGGCCCTTGTCAGATACATGCTTGTTTTTATAGTGATAAAACCATTTAACATGAGATCTATCCTCTTAGATTTTTAAGTGTAAAGTACAACACAGTCAACTAGAGGTGCAATGTATAGATTTCTAGAATTTATTCATCTTGCTTGACTAAAGCTTTATGCCAATGCATTAATGTAACCCCCATTTCCACTCCCCCAAGCCCATTCTTTGACTCTATGAATTTGATGATTTTAGATACTTGACATAAATGGAATCAGGTAGTATTTGTCTTTTGTGACTCGCTTCTTTTTCACTTAGCATGATGCAAGGTTCATGCATGTTGTCCCATGTGGCAGAATCTCTTTTAAGGTTGAACAGTATTCCACTGTATGTATACATACTTTATCCATTCATCTGTTTATGAGCATTTATGTTGTTTCCAAATGTACATTCGAAAATATATCCTCTAATCTGGGGTCTACTGTTTTCTTAACTGGGTCTTCAAAAAAAACGTTTTAAATTCTGATACAGTTCGTTTTAACATTTTTAAACTTTTTATGGTTCATGCTTTTGGGGCAGTATTTAAGAAATCTTTGTATAACTCAGTAGAGTAACAGTTTTCTCCTATGAGTTCTTCTTGAAGTTTTATAGTTTTAGCTCTTACTTTCTATATGATACACGATATAGAAGGCCTGTTTCGTTCCACTCAGACCAGCAATTCTAGTACTATGTACTGAAAAGGCTACTGCTTTTCCTCTTCAATGACCTTAGCATTTGTATCAGTCAGTCTTTTCACTGCCGGGACATACACAACTTAAAGAAGGTAGGGTTTATTTTTGCTCACAGCTCCAGAAGGTTCAGTCCATGGTCAGCTGGCTCCAAGGAAGAAAGGCCATGGTGAAACAGCATGGGGAAGGACAGCTGCTCACCACATGGTGGCTAGAAGCAGAGCAGAAAACAGCACCAGAGAGGAAGGGGCCAGAGACCAGATATAGCAGCCTAAGGTCACACTTCTGTGACCCACTGAGCCACACTCAGAAGTTTGCTTTACTAATCCCCAGGGCCATTCCCAAGCCAGTCAAGTTGACAAGCCAGCTTAACTGCCACAGCATTTTTGCTGAAAAGCCATTGACCATGTACGTGTGTGTGAATGTATTCATCCATACTTTCCCATACTATTCTGTTGCCAGTGCCATCTGTCCTAATTAGTATAGCCAGACAATAAGTCTTGAAAGTAGGTATCATAAGTCTTCCAGTCTTACTCTTCTTTTTGAAATTGTTCTGGCTATTCTATGTGCCTTGACTTTACATAAAAATATTGGAATCAGCCAGTATATTTTTTTCATGAAACTAATTTTTTGTAATATTTTATGGTTTATCTATACATTGTGGTTTATCTGTACATTAAATATATGTCTTTAAATTTTTATTTCACCTACAATTCATATTGCCCCACTCTACCAAATAGCTGCACACACACCCTTGTCCTTCATACCAGAGCTGTCAAAACCATTCTATTTACTTAATTGTTTTTCCTTACACTAGGCTTAAAATAGTTTAACTATTATACCTCGATTTATTCTTAGTGTTTATCCTGCTTCATATTTTTCATAACATAAATTTACATATTTCATCAAATTTGGGAAAAAACAGGCTACTATTTCTTTTAAAAAAAGTTTTGCCTCATTCTTTGCATCTCTTCTCCTTCTGGGATTCCAATAGATAGACAGACAGACAGACAGGCCGGCAGGCAGATATACAGAAAATTAGTTTGACTTTTTTGGGGGGTGCTGAGGAAACAGTTTGATTTTTATCTAACAAATCTTTAAGGCTCTGTTTAACTTTTTTTTCTTTTTTGGTACTGGGGCTCGAACTCAGTGCCTTTGCACAGAGCTATGTCCTCAGCCATTTTTGTTTGTTTTGTTTTGTTTTTTGGTGCTGGAGATTAAACTATGGCCTCACACATACTAAGCATGTGGTGCTCTACCACTGAGCTAGATCCCCAATTCAACACCTACCCCAGCCCTCTTAATAAATTTTTTTATTTGGAGACAGGGTTTTGCTAAGTCATTGGCTTTAATTTGTGATCTTCCTGCCTCAGCTTCCTAGAATGCTAGGATAACAGCATGTGCCACATGTCCAGCTCTGTTCTTTTTTTCTGTGGGAGGTGAGCTGGGAGGCCTCTCGACCCATCCCTCTCAGCACCCTCAGAGCTGCCCTGTGGTCTTCAGACCCCAGCTATGGTTTCCCATGCCAGAAGACTATAATTGTCCAGGTTCTGATTCCACTAGCCTCAGACTAATTCTTAAAACTAGAATTCACTCAGCACAACACCTTCCTTCCAAATGTGAAGCCCACCAGAATCTGCCTACCAAAGTCCCCTATATTCAGACAACACTTTCTGTATTATGTCCACAATTTGTAGTTGTTACCCGCTAAATGATTAGCCTGTTCAAATTTTATGAACTTCTAGAGGCAGAACTCAATTATACATCTTATAATTTCCACTCTGATTTGTGTTTGCCTAATTTTAAAAGTGTACTAATTCAGATAGTAAGAGATTTAGTAAACTGTCAGTCAGAAATATTATTTGTTATGGCTTGTATCTAGATGTCCCCCCAAAGCCTCATGCACTCATAGGTGGAACTTTGGGAAGTGACTGGATCCGGGGTGTGTGACACTGGATTAATCCACTGACGCATTTACACCTGGGTGTGATGCTGGGAAGTGAAGCCTGGTAGGAGGAGACAGGTCGCCGTGGGCATACACATCATCCCTCCTCCCCTTGAATGTGCTGCTTCCCACCTGTGGGTGACAGGTATTTTGTCCCAGCAATGAGAAAGTAACTAAGGTGTTATTATTCTACTTTGTACAGCAATTTACTAATAATATTTGATTTTTTAAATAATGAAAGTTTAGAAAAAAATTAACAAATGCAAAGTTAAAAACTCCAATACAATTTATATACTTACCTAGATCCCAAGATATCCTTCTTGGCAAGGCCTATTCCAGCTATAACTTTCACCCTCACAATTCGTGAATTTTCCTGAAACACAAAATTCATGTTTTATTGTTACGTACTTGTATCTTACTTTAGTAAAGCCAGACTACGTGACTGTCATATATTGGCTATGTATAGGTCAAAACTCCTCAGAAGGTTTTGACGCTAACAATGTACAGTCCAGCCAGTAGCCTCAGGGTGAGAGGAGAGCGGCTGTTTTCCAAGTGCAATCCCTGAGCAGTGTGACTATCACATGGCAATGTGTTCCATATGCAAACAGCCAATGGAATGCTCAAACACACTAAGGAAAAAAAAAAACCCAACAAACAGGACATAGAAGAGTACATAGCATACAATTCCATTCATATGCAGTTCCAGAACTGCTCCTGTGGATACTGGAAGAGGACCCAAGGGAGCGCTCTGGAGTGACACAGAGCCCACATTTTAACAGAGCTACTGGTTATGACTGTTGTCAAAAATCACCAAGTTATACACTTAAAGTTAACCATTTCACTGTTTGAAAATTTCATTCGTCCTCACCTCACCTCTCCAAAAGAAGCAAGCCAAAATAAAGACATTTTCAAACAAAAAAAATGTAATCCTATATAGAAAGCTGGACATAGCGAACATCAACTATACAAAATGATATTAACAATATTGATGATGATGTGTGTACGGCCATAAACATTTAATTAACTTCTCTTCTACTCAGGATCTAACTCCAAATCTTCTTATGGCTGCCAGCCCTGGCTGACCTCTGTTCTCCGGCTTCATCCCCAACACCATCCCCAAGTCCAGCATCATCTTTGTTTCTTCTCCAGCTCACCTTGACACAGGTAGTTCTACATACCTGCAAAGCTCTTGGCCCTCCTCCTCCCCAGCTGCCTGCTCTCCATCTTTAGTTCTGGTTTAAATGTGACTTCAACCTTCCCGATGCCCTCTGCCTCATCAGATGAGATTAATTTTCTCTGCTATATGCTTATATCTGACACTCCTTTTCCCTCACAACATCTACAAAACATTGATAGATGACTATTTACTTACTGTCTCTCTCTCCCTCTAGGTTAAAATTCACCAAAATCTGTTGTCCATCACTATAACCTCATGCACTGACCAAACGCCTGAGACACAGTAAGTGTTCAACAAATACTCCTTAAGCAAATACAGAATTCGTGCACCTCAGAGACCACCCCCCAAAGGCTGCAAAAAGACAGATGTGGAAATGACAGCATAAGAAAGATTATAAGTTAACAATGCACATGTTTCACTCCTCACCTTCCTAAGAAAGTGTTTTTCTGTTAACTTATTTTATATGGGCAATGATTTGCAGCAGGAAAGCACAAAGACCAAGTTTTTGGTGCAAAAGAGATCTCGGTTTCAATCCCAGACTTGCTATCTAGTAAGAGGATCCTGGAGAAAACAATTATCTCAGATTTCTAGTCTGAAAGTGGGGATAAGACTCCCTGTTTCTGCAAGACTGTTGTGATGACACCTAACTTGGCACTGGGCAGGCAGCAAGTGTCCAATTAAAGGCAGCTACGAACAGAGCAGAACCACTCCTTTTCCTAGCAGGGCATTTTCTCTAAAGCACCTTCATGCACCACAGCTGTGGGTCCACACTGTTCCAACACTGTCTCACACCAGTGGCAGCCATGAGTCATAACAAGGGGCTACAGGAAGAAGAGGTTGGTAACATCGGCTGCCACAGAATTCAAATCAGCAAACTGTCTTCAAGATTCGGTGCTCGAGCATAAAACCATGATAAGTTGAATAGCAGTTTTGTTCAAAGGTTCTTACATTTCTCTGGGTGCTGCAGATGATTTCTAACACTGCAAACTCTTAGCAGATGGTAGCAATCAGCTCATTTAAATATACTGCTCTGACACATATTAAATAATTATGCAAGATCACCAGGTAAGCGACAGGGTCAGAATTCCAACCAAGGCAAATCCCATTTTCCATACCCTGCTCATTCCCAGTGATTATATACTAGGTTCCTTTCAGCTCCATGATTCTATTCCCAGATGACACATAAATTCCTAATAGTCATCTGTTAAAAAGTTACTGTCCTCCCGCATCCTCTTGTCCATTCCTGTGCAGAGAAGCGGTGGCAAGCCCACCACAGGCAGGGCTCATGGGCATGGGTGTTTCCAGGAGCTACATGGTCTACATGCCCACAGCACAGGCACTGGGACAGGTACCAGAGACTGTGTGGACAGGGTGCCCACTTTGGGCAGGGGCTAGAAATGCAACTGCAGTGTTCTCATTGGCATCTCAGGACTCAAGGAGCTGAGAGAACAGGATGCAGAAGAGGCAGAGATAGCTGCATAGCCGGAAATAAGTTACAATGAGCATGTAAGTAAATAAGCTGAATGAAAGCCAGATGATTCACTGTGAGAGAAAGTACCGAAGACTAGAAAGGAACACTAAGGTGTTAGATTTGAATAGGAGAAATCAGGATGAATTCCTGGTTTTTTGGTGAATGTACACAGACTGATATAGAAATAGTTACAGCTGGGGCTGGAGATTTAGCTCAGTGGTAGAGTGCTTGCCTAGCAAGCGCAAGGCCCTGAGTTCGATCGCCAGCACCCCCCCCAAAAGAAAGTTACAGCTATATGTGTGTACAATCTACACACACTACTTAACTCTGCTCACTGAGACAAAGGCCACACCCAGGAGCAATGAACACACTGCACACGCAGATCCTGGCTTCCAAAAGACATTTCCTACTGAAGAGATCCAGTGCTCTTGGGAAAATCACTGATTTCAGACAGATCTGGGCCAGGAAAAGTATGAAGCTGGATCATCTTCTACCAGAAAGTAACAATGTGTTAAAGGGATGAACATTCTTACTAGTGTTACGAGGACCTGGAAACCTCCTTAAGGACCTCCCCCACCATCTGGAACAATTACTTAACCACAGTGATTGACTACAACCCACCAAATAAAGTGAGCTTATATAGGTCTATGCTGATATGAATGAATCAATAAATGGAAAGAAAGGGAAAGAGTTCTTCTTACATAAAATGCCAGTAAGAATGGAAATAAAAAGTGGTGGTGTTTGATTCAGATGGAATTCATAAATAAATGATATAACTGGGGATGAAGATTTGATGAGGAATAGGATATTGGCATAATCTCAGAGTAGGTCCCCACAAAATACTAATCAGTTATAAATAGAAAAATGCTCACAGAATGTGCAAGAAAGCTGGCAGACACCAGAGGACAAGCGGTGAAGGTTATCACTGACGGTGAAAGGATAAGCCAGCATCATGGACTCTGATACAATAGACCGAGAAGAACACAGCTGTCTCTACAATTGCTGTGAAGAAATCACGAGTGTTACCTGGTCACTGGAAACAGTATTCAGAACGAGACAAGGAGCACTCTGCTGGGCGCACAGACTATACTCATTAAAACTGTCGAGGATAAGAAGGCAGGGAACAGCCACAGGTTAGAAAAGACTACAAAGGTAAATGCAACATATGCTCCTGGATGGGATCTTGAACCAAAGAGGAAGAAGAGAAATTACTAGAGCAGCCATCAAGTCTGAATGGCATCTATAGATTAGATGGCATTGTCGTATCAACATTGATTTCCCAGCTCAGAAAGGGTTCTTGTTCTAGAAAAGTACACACTAGAGTATTCAGAGATGATGAGGTACTGTGTTTGCAACTTACTTGCAAATGGAGCAAAAAAAGACTACTAAAAATAGCAAAAAAAAAAAAAAAAAAAGACACGGCACAATTATGGTGAGATGTCAACACATGGGGAATCTGTACAGGGAACCTGAAGTTCTGAGTACTGCTGGTTTGAAATAATTCAAAAATAAATTATTAAAAATAAACTACATTTGTGCACTTGCTTAATAAAATAGATTGACCCTGGGATCAAAAAATTGCAAGAAAGCAAAATAGACAAAAACAATACATGAAAGGCTGGGACAGATTACTGCGTGGCTACTGCTTACGCTGTGCCTCCTCTTCTTGCAGAGAACTTCAGTCCCAGCTCTGTGCGATGCCAGGGTGGGCCAGCTTCTGTGCAGACTTATCGGGCCCAGAAGAGTCCAAGTGTGGCCTGTTTAGCTGCCCTGTGCTTACGCAGGGCCGCAGCTGTGGTCCCCAGAGGCACCCACTCTTCTTTGTGTACAAACTGTGCTCCTAAACTGGCAGCAGAGACTCAACTCTTTGTTTTATTTCCTTTTTTTGTCTTGTCTCAGTCAGGCTTTAGTTACAGGAAATGGAAATCACTCCAGATGTTTTAAGAAAAAAGTTAATGAGAGAATTAGATGCTCACAAAATTGCTGGAAGAGCAGGCAGTAGGCTCTAGGCTGGATGAGTGGGGAGCTGGAAAACACCAGCAACGCCATCACTTGGGCTGCTGCCTTGCTGCCAGCCAGAGAGCCGGGTAATCAAGGACCTCACCCAGAAATGTGACTGTTGGTACAGACCCACCCAGACATCTGGAAGAGATGCCTGCAACTTCCTTCCAGTGCCCACAAAACAAGCCTTCAGCCTGCAATTCTTTTGTAAAAAAATTCAATGTCTACATGACTATGCTTGCTATCAGAAAAAGGCAAAGAAGGAAACAATTTGCTCCGCTTCCACCTCCAAAATGTCTAACAAGTGCACCTAACTGCGGAACCTATTTCACACCCACAGTCACCGTGTACTGAGAAACACGGTGCTGTCTTCCAGGCTCTGTGCATCTGGGAGGTCCACATGAAGAAGGCTAAATTCCAGTCCCCAGGCCCAGCACATTCCTCCCCATCAGATTTGAGTTATTTTCTACTGTCGACCCTAAGCAACTGAGAAAATTAGGTATAAATTATATTACTTTCCTTCTTAGCTAGTTCTGTAGAGGCAAAATTCTGCATACAGTCTCTTATATAATGACAGATATGGAAACAGAGTGGCAACTCACAGAAAAGTGGGAGAGATATTATGATCTAAATTTCTGCACACTTTCACACTCAGTCACACTGAGGGGACCTAGGAGATATGCCTAATTCTCTCTGTTCTATCATATGTCTACTCATTTTTCTCTGTGGTTCAGTTTCAAGAGATTCTTTTCTAAGAATCATCTTTCAGTGTTATAGACAAAGCTATTTTACTTTTAATCAACAGCAGAGGGGCTGGGGTCTTAGCTCAGTGGTTAGAGTGCTTGCCTAGTAAGCATAAAGCCATGAGTTCGATCCCTAGCACCAAAAAAAAAAAAAAAAAAACCAAAAAAACAAACAGCACAGGGTTGCCTATTTCCAGACAAATCTGTGAGTTCCATAAGTGAAATACTTACAATGTTTCTTTTTTTTTTTAAAGGAGTGTGTGGGGGGGTGGTTTCCAAGTTCTCTTTTACTTTTTTGATAAACCAGAAAATAAATGGCAAATGATAGTCACGAGATGGCACCCACCACCTGAAAACAAGTGATTTTTTTGTCTTTTGTACCAGATGGTGTAGCCTTTAGGGGCTGAGACTCTTTTTCTCTCTGTATTTCTGGTGCCTGGCACAAGGCATGACACAGAGCAGGCAGGTAATGATGTGTGTTGAATGAAGAGCCCGATTATAAGGGAAGAGGCTTCACCATCATGATTCTTCCTATCTCACTCTCCATCAGGTTAACAAAGTAGACATAAGGAGGCTTGAGATCACAGAATTCACAGCCAGACCCCATCATGTGAACAGGGCAGGACCCATGCCACGAAGCTTCCCAGAAATCCGCCGTGAGCTCAGGAAATCCTCATTTCAAACGGAGGAGCTGTGGCCTGGTTGCTACTGACGGCCCACTAACTGCCACAGCCCATTTTATTTCAGCTGAGCAGAGGGGTGGAAGAGATTAAATGAGCACACAGATCCTGTAGGAGACAGAGAAAGCAGATAGCTAATGGCACATCTGGCAATATTTGGGTTGTGATCAACTGGCTCTGCGGGAGGAGATGGATGAGAAATCTGGTTAGTGACAGCTGGAAATAAAATCTAGGCCGGGCAGGAGGCTGCAGGCCAGCCTGAGGTTCAGGGCAACAGGAGGTGTGGCTGACAGGAGGAAGCCACCCTAGGTGCAGGGCCGCAGCACCTTCTTCTGGTCTCTTTTACAGAATAACCGGCCTCGGCGAAGAAAGCACCTTTAGCTGTAACACCTGGACAGCTGTGTCTGAGGGACCCCCATGCAGCCACCTCCTGCCAGCACTATTTTGCCCACCAATAACTAAGAAATTAAATTCATTTTAAACCGATGCAGAAAAACATAAAACTACGTGTTTCTGGTGTACTCAGTGCTCTTTCCATACATGTGCGCACTGCGTAGGTTTACACCAGGATAAACACACCCATCCCCGCCAGCATTCATCCTTCACGGTGCAAATGTGCACACACCTCCTCCACCCTGGACACAGCGCGTCCAGCTCACCTGACGTCCGCCTGGCCTGCAGCACCTAGGCCTCCTGCCCTAGGCACCTGCCCCGGACCCCGCACCTCTGCAGGAGCCGAGTCCTGAACCACAGGTGAGGACGGAACCCCACAGCATCCCGCGTCCGGAAACGCGGGGGAAACGCCGCGTAGACCCTGTGGACGACAGGTACTGGAGAGAAGCCGCGGGGACACCGGCCCGGGACAAGGAGCCACGGGCACGCCCGGGGTGGGGCCGTCCGCCCAGGGCGCCCGCAGGGGGCGACGGCCGGGTCTTCCGCGTCGCCAGGTTCGTGACTGACTGTGGAGCAGCAACCCGGGTCTCCACGGCGTCCACGCTACCGCCCGGGCCGAACCGACTCCCGCGTGGACCTCGACCCCCGCGGGGCGGAACGGGCCCCGAACCAGACCGCGGGAGCCGGGAGCGGAATCGGGTGAAGCCGGGGAGAAAGCGCTCCCGACCCACCTCGTTCTCGGGGAGCCCGAGCACCGCCGCCGCGCCGGGGTCCATGTCCGCGGTCCGCAGCCGGGGTGGGGCCGGGGCGGGAGGAGGAAGTGGAGGAGGAAGCAGCGGAGGAGGAGGAAGCGGAGGAGGAAGGGGAGGAGCCCCGCCCGGCCGCACGCACCCCGGACGGCGCCACCCGGGCGGGGAGGGCGGGGTTGGGCCGGCCTGCGTGGGCGTGGCCTAGGGGCGGGGCGGGGCCTGGTCTTGATAGGTCTTGGGCGGGGTCCCGGGTGCCAGGTGCCCCCCCGCACCGCAGGGGTCCCCAAACCTCGTCCCTCCGCCCCACCCTCTGAGCCGGTTGCTGATTCCCTTCACCCAAAGCCCCAATTTGGCTATCCGCCCCAAAAGAGGCTTGCTCAGGTAGGACTGTACGTGCTGTACCATTTGGCCCAATCTTATTTCTACTGTCTCTAAATCAAAAGATTGTATCATCTGATACCACAGGTACCACTGATTTGACTCACAGTTTCTTATTCTGTCTAAATCCAAAATCATAATGATGATTTAGACAGGCAGCAACTGATACAAGATGAACTAGAGTAACGACTCTAACCCCAGCTAACAGCTGGCACCTGAAACTGAAAGGGAAATGCAAACGGGGAAGGTGCTGAAAGTGGGTGGTTTGACAGCCAACCAGTGGATGAAGCTGTTTAGGATAGAAAACCGATCTTCTCCATGTATCACTCAAATTTGTGGTTATTTGAATGCTGTAAAATCTGTGTTGATTTTGATGTATGAGGCATATTCAAAGCACGTGGTAGTGTACGTAACACTGTCCCACGCCTTGTGCCAGGGGCACTCCCAAGTCAAAGCCCAGGCAGCCCCAGCAACCTCCAGCAGCATCACCGTTTTACCCCTGGTACTTCATCCTGCCCCCACCACCAAGATCTGCCTTTGCACAAGCTGAGTGTGGAGCAATAAAAGAATGAAAATCAGAACCTGGTCTGTACACTCTAGTAGCCTACATACCTAACCCTATAGTATTCATTGTGGTGTACAAATTGAAGTTGCTTTTAGTTTCTAAAAGACGATCCCTTGGTATAAAAATTGGGAGTGGAATGACTGATATAATATGAAAAGCACTTCAATGTTGGTTATAATTCTTCGAAGAATACAAAGAAAAAGTCTTGTATGGAAGTTCTCTCTGGCTCTTACTGTCTGCTAGCTGCGTCCTTTGTGCTCGCTAAATGTCTGCATCTTCTCCCGAGTGGACTCCCAGACTGGCACCCTTTGCCATTGCTGTGTTTCAGAGGAGCTTGTCTCAGACCTGGAGTTCAGGAATGCAATAAATGTTACCGTTTGATTTTCTGTTGCTGAACTTAGTTCATAACAGTAACTATATTTAACGTGTCTCAAATTGTAGAAACTTTTTAAAAATTAAATTTTGAATACAAACGAAAGACAATAAAAATAATGATATAAAAAATAGCAATGAAATGAGCATTCGAACACCCATCACCCACTGTAAGGAAAAGAATATTACCAAAGACTCTTGCCACCGCATCGCCTCCTGCGCATACCTTTCCTCCTTGCCAAGAGATAACTACCATTCTGAATTCTGTGTTCACCATGGTTTTGTTTTTAAAGATTGTTTCACCACACAGGAATATAGTACTAAATAGTACATTGTTCATTTTTGCTTCTTTGAACTTTATAGAAATGGAATTATGAAATAACTTGCTTAATTCGTGTTGTTGTGGCTGTAGTGGTCAATTTTTCAGTACTGTGTATTATGTCCACTGAACAACTCTACAACCATAATTCCTTTGCTGGGTATTGGGCATTGTGGTTTGATTTTAGTTTTCATTTACAAAACTTTTATTTTATGATTTAGCTCTTTCAAATGTTTGCAGTATATTGTTTAGATAAATTACAATGGCATTTGTGAAATTGGATGATTATTTAAAACTTGTGTCCATTGAAATAAGTGAAGTATCAGCGAAATTATTGAACTTTGTCCAAAGGTGCATTTATTCAAATACATGCTTGCTATTACAAGGCTCATGCTTTCATTCCATTATACTTGTCTTAAAGAAAAGAAATTCTAAAAGTTTTCCCCCACTGAAATCCAGGGATGAGGACAGCAGGAGGGGGGACAGCTGGACACAGGATGCCAGGGCCCAGGTGCCCAAGAAGGGCTGTGTGGTGGAGAGTGATGGCAGCAACAGAGAATTGGTTCCCTCTGGGGATGACTCAGACTTTCACACATGCACACAATGTAGCCTCCCAGCCTGTGTGCAGTGAGAGGCCAGAAACAATGATGCCCAAGAGCTTGTAGTACTGTCACTAGACAGGGTCTGAGGAGGTCCCCAAAGTGGAGACCAGGAAGCTTGACTCATCCTGCCACGGGGCTGACTTCCATCACAGACATATCAAGAAGAGGAGTAGAGGTTCATTCGGCAGTTTTAAAGGTACACTGCCAGAGTGTTCAGGGCTCAAGTGACACACACGGTGGCCTGAAGTTGGGTGTATTTAGATGACCTCAGGACTGCTGGGTCTATGATGTGGGTTCCCGCTGTTTGCCCTTCTGCCTACGTTTGGAGTTAGAATCTGTTGCCTGCTGAATGGTAGGCTTTCTCCAGTACGGGGATCTGAACGAAGGGGTGAAAGGGTTGGCCCAGAGCCCACATTACAGGCTTTTGTCTTTAAGGCCCTTAGGAGACTCCCTTAGGAGTCTTTAAGGCCCTTAGGCGGGGAAAAAACGCCTGAGTAACTTTTGTGTCCTGAAGCTTCAGTTTTTCTTCAGAATACAATTCTTAAATTACGATTGTTCTCATCTCCTTTCTACCTACCTTTATTTCTTCCATTCTATCTTGGCACCTTACACCCAGATTTCCCTTTCATTTACCAAAACAAACCCAGGCCCCTTAGAAAGACGGCCAGTTCCAGGACCAGGACAGCAAAGTAACAGATGCAGCTGGAAACATCTTGTGTTAGAGAAAATGGAAAGTAATGCTAGGGAGGCATGAAGTAAAGGCATAAAGGCATAAAGTAAAGGCACAAAGCAGGCAGCTTGAAAAGGCTCCCACTGGCCAAATATGGACTACCTTGAGCACCAAAATAAACTGTGGTAGCAACAGGTTAAAATCCAGTGAATACAGGCTGAGGATTTAGCTCAGTGGTTAGAGTGCTTGACTTGCAAGCACAAGGCCCTGAGTTCGATCGCCGGCACCAAGAAAAAGAGAATCCAATAAATACATTTGGTACTATGAATCCATACAGATGTAAATTATAAAAATGGGCAAATCCAAAGTTTGACATGTGAGATTTTTTTCAGAGTGTGATGAATCTTTCTACAAAACAGTGATTAATTACCCAAGAGGACAAGACTAAAGACACCACCTTAGTCAGGTGATCAAAGTGGACCTCAGTTACTGACAGATGGAAATCTCACCTCTGATATGAACAATGAGAAGTTTGCCTCACTGTTCCTGCCTTACCTGAGCCTCACCTGAGGGATAGCAGACAGATGCCGTGGAAGGAGGGCCATGAGCTGTCTGGACCACAATCCTCAAAAACCAAGGACACAAGGTACTGAGGAGATTGGCAGAGATGAAAGGGATTTCAGTGAACAGTGTCACGGGAGAAATAACCAAGAGGATTTATACCAACACCCTACCCAGTGTATGTTTGTATGTGTGTGTGTGTGTGTGTATGTATGTGTGTGTGAAAGGAAGAGACAGAGACAGAGACAGAAACAGAGAAAGAGAGGTTATAAGGAACAGGCTCAGTGATTATGGGTCTGGCAGGCACCCAGGAGCGCTTAGGACTGCCTGGCTGTCTGCTGGAAAGCCCATCAATCCCATTTGGGGGGCCTTTAACTGATTGTCTGCTTTCCACCAAGTTTGCAAATTTAATTATTAATCTTGTTTAAAAACACACTCCAAGCTGACACATAAAATTAACCACAGAGACATGACAAATAGAGGAACTCGTGATTCTGAGCCCTGTTGCTGTACAGAACATTACTTGGGTATTTGCTGGGAAATGGGCACAATGTATGAATGTTATTGCATGGTGAGTGTATCATAGTTTTGGAGGTAAGAGTGACCTTGTTTGTAGGAAGTGCATGCTGAATTGTTAGGACTAGTGGGACAGAAGTTGGTAAAGTACATTTCAAATGCAACATGAAAACAAGTTCTTTGAGTTAAACTTTCACATTTCTCTGAAAGTTTGAGATCGTTTCAAATTTTAACAAAAGAAGGAATGAAATTATACTGGTTAAAGGTAAATGACTCCATAAAAAGGAACTAGGGCTCCTGGAGAAGTGGCTGATTATAGAGCTAAAACAGAGAAGGTACAAGATGAACCTGGGCAATTGTGCCAGCAGGTAAGAAGCATCAGGAGCAGGAGAGGAAATCAAGCCCATGGTGATGGAGGGTGCATGATATCCAGCAAAACGAAGTAGAACTGGGCTATAGCACAAAGTACAAAATAAATATAGTATACATGAGTCCACGCTGACAAAATGAGTGATCAAGTTAATGAATAGAGGAGGTGTTCTGTGCAGAATTCCAAATCAGTTATTATGGACATTACAGACACTCTGTGTGTTTGCTAATTTTATGTGTTAGCTAGAATTTGAGAAGCCTGCACAGCTGGTAAAACACTACTTCGGCTTGTATCTGTATGTTTCCAGGAATGATTAACACTTGAATCAGGAGAAAAGGTGATGAAGATTGGCCTCACTCACCTGGGCAGGTATCACCCAATTCATTGAAGGCCCAGCTAAGCAGAAAGGTAAAGGAAGAATTTTCTCTCTTCTTGAAGCAAGATGCCATCTTCCCTCAACATCAGAGCTCCTGGTTATGGGCCTGTTTTAGTTACTTTTCTCTTGTTGCTGAGACAAAATACCCGACACCCAAAGTGAGGGGAAGAAAGGTCTGTTTGGCTCACAGTCTGTAGAGGTTTCAGTCCACAGTCGGCTGGATCCGAGGCAGGGTGGCCTGGCAGACAGGCAGAAGACTGCAAGGCAAGCGAGAGGTATAAGCGAAGGGTAAGCAGTCCTCTTTCCATCCCTTGTAGCTTATCCAGGCTGCCAGGATCAGGGCGGTGCCAAACCATTCAGTGGATTGATTTAGTAATCACGCGCCCTTAATCTTAGTCTCACACACTCTAGATTCAGCTACCTCTGAAGTAGCCCCATCTATGACTTCACGAGGCTTTGTGAGGATATCCAGACACAAACCGTAACAGGGCCCTTTGACCAGCGCCCAAGACCATGAGTCTCCTGGGCCTCAAGCATACAGACTGAGGACCCTGGGCCTCTGTTGTGAAGCCAGTTCTCATCATAACCCCCGCACTGGCTCTGTGTCTCTAGAGAACTCTATAGTAATTAATTATGGTGGCTTTTAAGTAAAATGATATAGATTTTCCAGACCTTCCTAGTCTTTTCAGGTTTTAATTTGGTCAAATGATTTTCTTTTCTTCTCATTCTCTTATAAGCATATTAAGATAATAGAATTTGGCTTGAGCTTCTTGGGCTCTAGCACCTTGGCATCCTAGCAAGCAAACCAAAGTCCAGTGTAGCAGTGAAACGGAATTAGGCCAATTCAACCCCAGCCAGAAACACCCACATGATCACACCCAGATGTGGCGGACACCTGGCTGTAGCCAGTCAAGCACATGCTTACTTCTGCATCAGCCTATAGGAGCCTACAGTCCAGGTGCTGATGGCACTATCTGGCCCTCTGCGAGTGTTGCCCCATTATAAGCCATTCTTTGCTCAAATGAGCTCTTATATCTTTAATGTGCCCAGGTTTATCTTTTTAACAATCCAAATCTAAGTGTGCCATGGCTGTGAGCAGCGTTTGGCTTCTCACTCTCATCCTTCTGTTGGAGAATAGAATTGTTGTTGGTTTAACCATCATTCTTTGCTTGGTGCTCATCTCTGAGGGCTTTGCCAGCTCACTGGCCCTCTCTCAGCCAAGCTTGTCTTGCATCCCTCTTTGGGAATTGTGTAAACTCTTGGACTCGTTCCCAACCATTCAGGAGACAAAATTCTTGGGAGCCCAACTCCAGCACTCTGTCAAACTGCAACATCTTGTCAATTTTTCAGCAGCCACATCAGCAGAACAGGACCTGTCGGGCACACAGGAAGCAGGCATACTCCATTTTCTCCTAATCCCTCAATTATTAGGCAACTCTAGACTCCCCTGCTGATATCAACAGTGAGCATGCAGGCAGGGAGTCGGGTCTCACCTCTGGATGTTGGTACCCAAGATCTAAAACCTTTCACTCCATTGTACTTTCTCTTCCAGGATATTCAAAACCTACACTGGAAGTACTGACTCATCTTTCTAAGCAGCAACACAGGAAGCCTGGAGCTGCCTGGGAGAGCTGGTAGGACATTCCAGGAGCACTGAGTCGTTATCAACCATAAAATTTCACAATAACATCTTGCAGAGCTTCTCCATCCTTGTCTCTTTCCTAGGTTTCACACCTGCATTTCTCACTAGCGATCTCAGCCTGGAGCTCTTGAAGAAATCTCAAACCTAACTGGTCTGAAAATGAATGCCCATCATCATCTGTTCCTCAGCTCTGGAGATGGCATTGTTACCTGTCCAGCTTCAAAGGGTGCCTATGCATATTCTCAAATTCCTACTACCTGCCCCTTGTCCTCTCCCTGCCACTCCTTTATTATACAACAGATATTATTCTCCTTCCTACTGGAGTTACAGCTTCCCTCTCATCTTCCTGGTATTCGTGGTTGATACAGTGCACACAGAATTCTGGGTTTTAGCCCCGACTGCCAGCCCTGTGTCTTTTCTGTCTTTGCCCGTGCCTCTGGGACAGATGTCTGTGTTCAGGTGTTTATTTGGAGCCACATCCCCAGCAGGTGCACTGGGCTCAGTTCATCTTCATTTCCAAAGGCCGACTGTGCACATCTCCTGTACAACCACAGCTGGGTGATGCCACATCGGCGATTTGAAATTAATTAGTGTGTGTGTCTATGCTAGAGAAATAGAAAAATGCTACAAATCCTGGTAATTGTTTTTTCCTGGAGTGCCAGTTATTAAACATTTATCAGTGTACAACTCATCCTAGAGCATAAATGAGGGCTGCAAAGAGTAAAACGGAAAGAGAGTAAAATCAATGCAATGAGCTTGGAATGTGCTACTGTGTGAACTGGGGCCGTGGTCTCATGAAGGACCAAAGGAGTCCGGCAGAATGTACTTTGGGACTGTCTTTTCAGGGCGGGCATTACCTGCTTGTGTTCCCTCAGTGGATGGGACCCTTCAAGGAGTGAACTCCCTTACTGTCTGGCTCTGCGTGTATGTGGAGGGCTGAGCAGACACCAGCAAGTGTCCCGGGCCAGGAGCAGGAGGTGAGGATGAACTGAAGAACCACGGTGAGCTGTTCCGTCACATCTCCACCCTGCTGGCGGCTGCTCAGAGGGCTGAGTATGAGGGATCTGACACACTCTCAGACTTGGTTCTCTCTGTCTAAGCCATCATACACATGGAAGATAGGAGCAGCTTTCACCCCTGGCTGGTAGCAGGGCTGGTCGGACAAGCTCAGCTTCTGCTGCAGTAGCTGGGCACCCGGCTGGGCACCGTGCTGCAGTAGCTGGGCACACGAATCATCCCTTGTATTAAACTGCTTGGGGCCTGGCTGCTGTCACTGCCCGTGCACAGTTACCTATTGCTGGACACACCAGTGCTGGGATGTGCCCTGTGAGCCCAACATGCACGCTCCCAATCTTGCTGTGCAGCCACCCACAGCCTTCATGGTAATCCGTGTCAACCCTTCACCTCCCGACCTGTGTCAGCCAGCTTCCCCTCACAGTGACGAGTGCCCAGAACAACAGCTTATCAAGAGAAAAGCTTTCCTTTGGGTGGCAGTTTTGGAAGTTTCAGTCCATACTGGGCTGGCGCTGCTGCTTTGGGCCCTCAGTGAATGCACGGTGGAACAAATCCACTCACCTCACAGGCAGGTAGTGAAAGGGGAGGAAGAATAGGGGCCCTAGTCCCCTTGAAGGGCACATGCCCCATGACCGGGAGATTCCCCAGAACCCCATCTAAATGCCCCAGCCCTCCCAGCAGTGCCATGCTGGGCACCAAGCCTCACCACACAGCCTCTGGGGGACACAGATCCAAATGTAGTATTCCCAGTATGGCAGCTCCTTTATTTGTCTGCTGGTCCACTAGCAAAGAAACTCAAAGTGACCAGGTGGTGATCAGATGTTCTAGCACAGTGGGGCCCTTCCTGTGTCTCTCAGATGAAGTGTCCTTCCCACCCATGCAAGAAATAAGATTCTAATCCAGGAACATGAGGGCAGGAAGTGCAAATGCCACAGAGGCGTCTCAGATGACCTAGAAGCTCACGTACCTCCCCCTTCAGGTCACAGTGCTAGCCACAGTACTGGGGAGTGAAACTGGGGCCTTGTGTGTTCTAGCCAAGTGTTCTACCACTGAGCCACACCCCAGTCCTTTTCATGTTTTATTTCAAAACGGGGTCTCCCTATGTTGCCCCAGCTGTCCTTAGACTTGTGGTCCTCCTGCCTCAGCCACCTGAGCACCTGAGGTACATGTGTGTACCACCACGCTTATCATTCACACTGCTCTTACAGTACCTGCCACAGTGTCTTATTAGCCATCTTGTAACTCTCCTTGAATTAGTCTGGGACATCCTTGACTATAGCAATCATGTGTATTTATTTTACCACTAGACACATAGTAGTGGTCAGTGGGGTTATGTTAAATGAACAGATGATATTTGTCAGCAGTAGACGAAATGTGTATGTAACACTAATGTTTTTCCTCATATAATTTTGATATTTATGGATTTTATGTTGTTCTCTTATTGCACATGACTCAGTTCTATGATATCCAAACCATTAATACTCTGAAATTCAAACCCTTTGAGCAGATACTGGTGTTTGTTTTAGCTCTCAAATATAAAATAAATTTACGAAGAACACTCAATTTCAGTTATTAACTATTTTTGAGTGATAAAATGAAAAAAAGGAGATTGAGAAAAATATCAATAATTACTACCGAATTATGGTTTTTCTACAATGACTTGTTGAGTTTTTAGTTAAAATGAGTAGCCCATACACCTTGCCTAATGATATTTTCCTGGATTATTAAAAAGATAGGCAACAATTCAAAATGAAAAGTTGCCTTATATAGTTTCTTGGAATAATAAGAGACATGCCTCTGTGGATTTCTTTACTCTAGCTATCCTTAATTCTGAATTACAAATCTATGCATAAGGGTAATTTTAAATTAAACAGTTAAAATATTCGTTTTCTTTTTAACAATATGGAGTAAAAACATTAAAAATCATGCCTACTGAAGATCTACACTGTTAATTGAAGTAACTCAAATGTGTGAATGAAAATAATGCTACCTCTGTGTAAGATCAAGAAGCCAACTTGGCAAACAATTAGAAGGCTTGAAATAACCCTGTAGGAAATATCACGGTGTGTGTGCATATGCTCAGTTCTGAGTTCTTTCTTTATAGGTAGCAAGTCTGAAGCAAAAAAGTGATTTTAAAGTTATATATTGCCTCAAATGCGTAAACTACTGAGAAAACTGTCTTCAGATTTTCTTACCAAGTACAGATTACCATTTCAGTTTTGTTATTAAGAGCTGATGAGTGATAGATTGGCTTGAGGGTTTTATAGGATATCACTTACAAATTAAGCTAAAGGTCCTACCTACCTGCACTAACTTGTTTGGCTTTTGGTTGAAGAGACTCAAGAGCAGATAAATACTCCGCAAGCAACTTGTCAAATAAATCTGTTACATGCAAATTCTTTCTCTTTCTCCTGACTAGTATCTGAAACCAAAGATAAAGTCACTTCTAAAAAAGTATTTTTGAGGACAAAATGAGTGCTGTCTAGTGTACAGTGAGAAACAACTTGGCATCTCTTATTGAGAGTATTTAGAGAAACATGGAATTTTAGAACAGGAAAGCATTCTCTCATTGTATGTTTTTGCTGATATTGAAAGATTTGAAAGTTTTTAGTGTAGAATAAATACAAAAATCCCAACTGCAAGTGTAATGTTCTTTTTCCTTTCTCTGTTCCACATCGAGGAGACATTTTTTTGGTAATTTTCTGGGTCTTCTATGTAGAGGATCATATCATATGTAAACAATGATACATACATACATATCCCTTTTTTTTCTTTCTCTTGTCTGATCGCTCTGGCTATTATTTTGAGTACTAGATTGAACAGGAGTGGTGATAGTGGACATCCTTATCTTGTTCCTGATTTTAGAGGGAAAGCTTTCAGCTACTCCGCATTTCATAAGATGCTGACAGTACAGTTGCCATGAATGATTTTCATCAAATTGAGATAAAATCCTTCTACGCCTATTTTCTTCATTTTGGGTTTTTTTGGGGGGGCAGGTTCCTGTGATCAATTTGACCAGGAACGCCCAGCTGGACTGAGTTGGTGTGCTTCTGGGCATAGAGGATCCACCTGAGGATTGTTACTGACACAAAGGAGAACAGGAGAAGAAGCTAGCAGCCAGTGTTTCCTGGGAGAAGTTCTGCTATGACTGGTTCTTTCGACGGGAACTCAACTGTTCTCATCACAGAAGGAGATCGGGGCCTTGCTGTCATTGGGGATGGATGCTGTTTGCTTTGGGGGAGCTCTGGTCTTCATCTCCACTGTGAGCGTCATACCCTGGCTCCAGTATAGATTTCTTCAGCCTTTTAGTGCAGGCATGGATTTACATGAGACAGTGCCGTGGACTCCCAACATTTGGTTGGATCTTTCAGGTCTCCAGTGCATAGGTAGACATTCTGCACTCTTCCTGTATTTGACGTGTGTGTGTGTGTGTGTTGTAATTTGTAAATGCCCTGTATTAAATCTGCTCTCTTGCAAACCATTGACTCTAGAAAAGTAACTAATATGGGGTAGGAGTGGAGGTCCTGGGAATTGAACTCAGGGCCTTCTGCTTGCTAAGCAAGCACTCTACCACTTGAGCTAAATCGACAGCCCATACTTCTTTTTTTTCTCTTCATCAAGTTGTAATTTTCCAGGTGTCTGGATTCCAGATCTCAGAGAGGCTGAATTTTTGTGCTGATCGCTGCTCCAGTATTTTTCTCTCCTCTAGCTGCTCCTCATCCTGAATCTCTGCAGAGCTCCAGACATTTCTCTCTCACAAATAGCACTGCAGAAGTGGCAGTTTGATCCAGGGAATGGACAGAAGGAACCAGATTAATTCTCATTTTACGATTTTAAAAGCTCCTATTTTTCTACTTAAAATACTTTCTGGAAACCCTAATGTTTATTTGCCCATAAATGATTTACCATTTTCTATCCATATTTTGATTGTACTGCATATATTTGGAAGGGTACCTCACTCACTATGCTAGTTGTTTTCAACTCAGAATATGAAACACTACTTCTTCTAACACAACTCAGAATATGAAACACTACTTCTTCTAATCAAATCTATCTTTCCTTCTAAGTTGTCTTAGTAGATTTTTATTAGATTGTTAGATTAGTTGGGGCCTTGTCTCTTAAGTTTTATAAATGTCATAGCACTTTAGCATGACTAACATATCCAGGCTATTCAAAATGTCAGTGATAGTAAATTTTTGTTTGTTTGTTTGTTTTTGTGGTGCCGGGGATCGAACGCAGGCCCTTGTGCTTGCAAGGCAAGCACTCTAATCACTGAGCTAAATCCCCAGCCCCAGTAAATTTTTTTAAAATGAGAAAAGCCGACTGATTTGACTGAGACTTTTCAAAGCATCACAGCTGTCATGGTTTAAGCATGAAGTGTCCTGTGGAGACTCATGCATTGAGGGCTTGATTCCAGCACAGCACTGCTCAGAGCCAGGGCCTGAGAGGTGACTGGGTCACCAGGGTGCCGACCTTGTCCATGGGTACATCCACAACTTCATCTCTGGATGGCCTGGGCCCAGCTGCAGGAAGCAGGTCACCCGGAGGTGAGCCTGTCCCCAGCATCCTCTCCGGCTCTATGTATGCTTCCTAGCTGCCATGAGGCAAGCAGCCTCACCCACCATGCTCTCTGCCAGGACACACTGTACCTGTAGGCACAGAGCAGCGCTAAGAACATGGACTGACCTCTGAAGCTGTGAGCAAAAATTAATTTTTCCTTCTTTGTTTTCCTCAGGTATTCAGCAATTCAAAATTGGTTGATACAGAATAGTTGGAATAATGATGCTAACAGGAGCCAAGGGTGGAGCTCAGTGGTAGAGTGCATGCTTAGCTTGTGCAAGGCTGTGGCACCAAAAATTTTTAAAAAGTTAATGATGATAACAATCCCAATTAACTTTACCAAAATAAAATTTCCTATATCCTAAGATAGTGCCATCTGTCAGTAGAGTGACAAGTACGTCATAGGCTTCATTAAGACTCCTGCCTTGTGGTTGGACATCTCAGCTACTGTTCAGCCTGTTTCATTTGGTGCAACATTTTCCCTTGGTAATTATTTTGGTGTTTAAACCTCTGTAGGCGATGGCTGCCAGATAAAAATATGATATCTGAAATTGAATTTCAGATAAATTTTTATTTTCTCACACATATTTCAAAGTATCACATGTTCAAAGTTAACCTAAAATTCAAGCTTGACTGGATATATATATATATAATTTTTCCTAAATCTGCCCCTCAGCAGGTACTACCCTAGGTCTGTTCGGCGGAATAAACTTAGCGCACAATTAATGTGCTAACCAGTGAAAATGAACATTTTGGAGACCCATCGAGAATATAAATTGCATCTAAGCATTCAGTGGCTTTTAGCCCACATCTTCAAGGATCAGGACATGAGGTGTGCAGTCTTCACACTGATGGACGAACTTACCAAACTGCTTGCTCTCATTCAGCTGCACTGAGAAGCCCAATAACTAGTAGAACTGCCTAGAGAATCCTTCCTCTACTTCTCCTCCTGGTTCTGTGTCTGTTCCGCTCCTGCACTCTCTGGTTTGTTTGAGACCGCAGATGCTGACTGTGATAGTTAACTGATTGTGTTAACTTGAGTAAGAAACACCCAACTAAATTGATTTATCATAATTCTGAGTGTGGAAGACCCACTCTAGAGAGGATTGTCTCCAGAAAGGGGTAAAAAGGAAATTAAGAAGGAAAGCTGCTACTTCTGTTTCTTTGGAGGAACTCCAAATTGGATTTTATTTCACTTTGGACATCATCTTCAGCCTTCTAGCACAGACTCTTCAGCCTTCTGATAAGGACTTGCACAGGACACTGCAATGAGCTCCAGGCCTTCAACTGGATCCTTCAGATCTCCAGTGCACAGACAGACCTTTTGCATTCTTTCATATCTGTCTTGGTGGGTGGCCACTGTAAGCCAATCTTGTAAATTCTTATATATTTGTATATCTTGCATTAAATCTGTTCCTCTAGTAAGCAATAATGGATATACTGAATGGCTCATCTTGCTGATGGGAATGGCTCTTGTGTGTTCTTGATGGTGTGTCCAGCTCTTCAGATGCTGGCCCAGCCTGTCCAGGGCCTTCCACAGCCCCCTCCCTGTAAAGCCTACCACTAGGGTCTCTTACTGCCCCGTGATCTTGGGGATTACATTTGGTGCTTGGCCCCTTCCTCTTTGGCCCTCTTCCCCTGCCTTCTGTTTCCTGTGAACAGCTTTCCTCCATCATGCTTTTCCTCCGTGAGGTTTCTGCTTTGGAGCCAGCTGATCATGGACTGCAACCTCATAAACTGTAATCTAAAATAAACCTCTCTTCCCTTAAATTGTAGGTGTCAGGTATTTTCTTCCAACAATGGATAAGCTGACCAATGCAAGAAACTTGTAATTTTAAGATGGAAGACAGTCTATAAGAGAAATACTATTGGGACTTGAGATGATTTACCCCACAGAACCCTGGAAATGCTCAGAAATTAGAATCTCAGAGGACAGGAGTTAGGGGTGTGTGTGTGTGTGTGTGTGTGTGTGTGTGTGTGTGTGTGTAGCAAAAGCAAGAGGAGTGTATAAGAATAGTTGGATTCCCAGGTTGCCACGCATTCTACAAGTACTCAGGGCCCCACCTCTTCTCAACAACAGCAGCAGAAAGGATGTTTTGGAGAAGCTGAACCAGGAATTGAGGCTAGGATGAGCTGACAGATTTGAAACAAGATAAATGATATTGTACATACTGAAAGGTAATGTAGAAAGTTTCTCTTTCCTTTACTGAGTTTTAGACTAGCAATATTCAATTTAGGCACAGTTGGGAGACGGAGATAAAAACGGCCTCAGCAAGGAGTTGGGGAATTAGCTCGAGTGGTAGATTACTTGCCTAGCAAGTGCAAGGCTCTGAGTTTGATCCCCAGAACCACCCCGCCAAAAAAGACCTCAGTAAAAACAAAGCCAGTGGACACAAACCTTTGGAGTAACATGAAAAAAGAGCTATCTGGTCACCTGATTGCCCTAGGATGCAGAGGACCAGCAGGCACTTTTCATCACACGACTTGGATGTCTGTTATCTATCCATCTGTCTAGTTGTAGAAATGGAAAGCACTGAAAATGAACTTCATACAGGTGTGGTGGCACATACCCATGATCCCAGCATTTGGGGGGCTGAGACAGGAGGACTGCCCTGAGTTTGAGGCCAGCCTGGACTTCATAGTGACTTCAAGGCCAGCCTGAAATACATAATGAGACCCTGTCTCAAAAAAATTTCCAAATAGGAAACTTTGCATATAATATAGAAATATGAAGCTAAATCCTAGAAGAAACATAAAAGAATTGAAAGAAGTAATATCTAAGGAGCAGATGAAGAAGAAGAAAAAAAGTGCTTCTGTTTATGTGCCTAAGAATTTTAAAGTTATGGACTACTATTACTTTGATGAAGGTGAAGTAATATACAGTTAATGGTAGGTCAGACTATTTCTTTTCAATTATTAATTTGGAGAATGTATACATTAATTCAATTAAACATGAAGAAGAAGTGTTTATATTGGTTCACAGTTTCAGAGGTTTACATCTATAGCCACCTGGCTCCAAGGCAGAAGGTAGAACGTAGAAGGGCATGGCAGGACAAAGTAGCTCGCCCCATGGCAGTCAGGAAGCAGAGGGAGAAGAGAAGAGCCGAGGACAAGAACACAGCCTTACAAGACACCCTCTCCCCAGTGACTACCTCCAACCAGGCCCCACCTCCTAAAAGCACATTCAACCATGAATTCATCAGTGGATGAGTCCACTGAAGACCATAGCACCCCATGATCCAGTCACCTTCCCAGAGCCCCAACTTGAACACATGAAGGTTTTGAGGGGCGTTTTAGATCTAAACCATATCAAGGAGGTCTTCAATAAATAAAAGGAAAAAAAATCAAATGTCATGAGGAAAGCTCTAAATTCAGAAGCTTTGATAAAACTTTTCAGTCACGTTAAACATTCATCTTTCCACAGTGGTCCTGCAAGACATGGCTGTAGAAACATCATCAACTATCTTCAAAGTCAGGACAGCACCCTTGAAGAAAAGTAAAGGATAAAAACAAAACTACATTATCAGCAACAATTTTACAGCAAAATGTCTAAAGGTGTTCTGAGATGGTATTTGGAGATTTCAGCCAGAATTGTTTGTCTCCTAAAACTATTCTGCAGTTCTCAAACTAGTGGATAATGATATCATTGTTGGTAAGGCAGACACTGCCCACAAAAGATAGCATAATTGAAGGGCTGAATGAATTTCTAAACCCATACCTGGAAAAGGAATCTCAAATTACAGCATTTCAGAGAAAAATTGTCTTGTTTGGAATTCAAAGAGGGCTTGATTTCAAAGCCTAACACAAATTGGAGGGTCAGAGTTTAAGCTTTAAAAAAAAAAGCGACCATAGAGTAGGTAACAATTCACATGTGAATTGCTGACAGTTTCCTTGCCTGCCTGCCAGCCAGAAAACCAAAGAAAACATTCCGTGGGCTGGGGCAGAGGAGTCAAAGAAAGAGAGAAAGGATGCAGGAGCGCTATGGGCTCACTTGTCACCTGCTCCCCAGACCTTCTGGGCAGAAGTGTTGTGGGGACAGGTTGGTGGAACAGAGCATGCTCTATTCCCACATGGATGTTGGAAAGGATGCGCTACCACTATGAGGGCCAGCAGAGAAGAAATGGGACTGTGGTGATTTGGTAGATGCGGAGAGGCTGAGCAAGTGCCTCTATTGGCTTCGATGACCTGAAAATCTGAAAATCTTCTTTTTTGGATTCTGAGTAGTCAATGAACTCAAACTAGGAAAGACAGCTGCTCACCACTATTGATGTAAAGCAAGTGCTACTATGCACCCCACATCCAGCCTCTCAGGGTGTGTTAATTAGAGTAGGAGAGAAATGACATTCCCCACATTGTAGGAAGATCATCCTCTCTGTGTCTTCCTGGCCCTGGCTACAGCCCACCTGGTGACCATCCCATCAGGGGAGGCTGTCTGCCCATGCTGAAGCTGCCTAAACAAGAGTACAGCAGGAGAATGAAGGTAAGCCATGGGGAAGAGACATGAGCACTTTACTCAGGATCAAGACCTCCTTGGCAAACCTAGAGGGCTTGTGAAGAGACGCATACAGCACTACACAGAGGCCTTCTTAAGTGGGCATGTTGAGATTCAGTGTCTCTTTTTCCCCACAGTATACCACTAGAAATTGAACTCAGGACCTTCACACTGGGCTAAACCTCCAGCCCTTTTTGTACTTTTTAGTTTGCGATGGGGTCTCACTAGGATCTGTTGCCCAGGCTGGGCTCCAACTTGTGACCTTCCTGTTTCATGCTCCTGGAATGCTGGCATTATAGATAGGCACCACCATGCCTGGCTTAGATGAAGTGTCTGTGGGGAACACAGGTAATTTTTTCAAAGAAATCAATTTGGAATTTCCAATGATATTTGGAACTTATAAACCAAGATTTGTTTTCTTTCTCAAATGATACTTGTTACCCACTTGTTCACCCATTTGAGTGGCATGTGTCACTTCAAGAACCGTGATTTGGCCTTGAACACAGAGGCAGATGAAAATCTGAGTGCGTGTGGGAAAGCAGCTTGGTGTGTGTGCTATGTCTGGTCTCTGTGTGCAGATCTGCAAGCATGTAGTCTGTATTACGTGTGCATGTGTGTGTTTTCAGTCTGTAGGCTTTTTTCTCTTCTTTCTGAGACAGGGTCTCACTATGTTGTCAGGCTCTAGTTTGGTCTTAAACTCCTGGGCTTGAGTGATTAGTCTCCCAAGTAGCCAGGCACAGGCTTGCACACTGTACCTGTGTGTGAAATGCAGAGCAGGCATCTTGCCTGAAATCCTACACAGGAGGTGGGTTTGAAGTTTGGGGTCAGACGATTCATGGGCAAAGAAACATAATGTACTTTATGTGTCAAATGATGGAACCAGGTCACACTGCCCCTTTCAAAGGAAATTCGGATACTTTTAGCTTTAAAATCTCATTTCTTTTGGAAAACAACCAATGTAGGATTCATATTTAGATAATTTGAAGTCCAACTCCACGTTTAGGCTTTTCTACCTCTCCCTGTCTTTTGCCCAGGGCTGTGCCCTGAATGCAGGTGGCAGGCACCTCACTTCCCCCAGGGAAGCCTTGGGCATCTCCTCCTCCAGGTAGCCCTCCAGGCATCCATGGGGGACACTTACAACTGCTACCAGAGACACCTGCTGGCCCCAACTTCCCTGCCCACACTGCTGCTCTGCTGCTTCCCCAAATTGGCATGGGGTGCTCCGTAAGGGAGCCCCTCGTAGTCTCCAGATGGACCTGGGGCCTGAGCCCCTCTTCTTCCCAGCTCTTGCTTCCAAGCCAGGAAGAGTTTTTATTGCCTTTCTGTGTGACAGGAACTCGCCACGACCTCATGTCCTGTGCCTTATGGTTTACATTAAAAGCTTCGCCCCTACCCATGCATCCAATCCAAACACTAAAAGAGACCTTTTGTGAGCTGAATACAGGACATGGCCTGGCTCTGCTCTGATGGCTCTGTCCTTGGCCAGCAGGCTCGGGTTGTTTGTCCTACCCTGCCCAGCGGTGTGGCTTCCAGACCCCCTGGGAGGCCAGAGGCCTGCTGTGGACCAGAAGGAGCTGCTTGGCTTCTGTGGGGCAGCACAGTCCCCGTCTATCCCCTCCTGCCGATGTGGCCAAGTCTCTGGGAGACTTCACACGCCTTGGTCTCTTGTCTCCGCCACTTCCTGTGGATCCAGTTACCTAGGTTAGTTTTCCTCAGCAGAAGTTTTTAAAATGAGTTGCTTCCTTGGTTAGGCCAGATGTAGATTTTAAGACTGCGTTCTGAAATGGACCTCAGAAGTTAAATAGTGATCCTTTTAATTCCCTAAGAAGGCAGTGGATGCTAAATTAGGGAGAAGTCACAAACAAAGAGGTACAAAAATCGGAAGTACACTCAGGTGTTCCAAATGATCTCTCCACTGAAACATCACAGTGCTGTTTGTTGTACTGCCCACAGTGGACCTTCTGTTGTCCTGTCTGGCCATGTGCAGGGTCTCAGATGTCACAGTGATCCTGAGGCCCCACTGTGGCCCTGCATTGTCTCTTGCTTGTCCTGGAATGCTCCTCTTCCTACAGCAAGTCTCACAGCCCACTGGGCTTATTGAAGTGTACATTCCACCCTGGCAGAAGTGTGGCTGCTATAAAGAGTTGCAGGACCTGTGTGTGGCAACTGGTGATGACCACTTTAGTAAAGTTCCTGTGGTAGACCTAAAGGTCACACAAATCAAAAGGTCACACAAAACGGCCAGCCAGGCAGGTTGCGTGAGTGGGAAAGCAGACTGGGCATGTTACAAGGGGGAGCTGCAGGCTGTGAAGAATGGAGGGCTTGCATCTTGTCTCCCAGAAAGTCCTGCCCAGCCCCAGTTAGGGTGCTGGTGCAAATAGGAACCTATAATCATGTGACTTTTTCCCAGTTTTTAGGAAGAAGGCAGAAATCTAGATTTCATATGAAAATCTCATGACTTGTAAACTAATATCACATAGTTAAAATTTTAAAACATGTTAAAAATTTTAAAACATGTTAAAAATTTTAAAACATGTTAAAAATTTAACAAAACATGTCTGCAGAGATAGAGGACCCCAAGGCACCAGTTTGGAATGTCTGTCCTAACTGGACATTTTATATAGGAACAGTACACATTATGTACTAAAGTAATTCTGCCTCAACTCAATAAAATTTGAGACTGATGTTTTAGGTGTGGCATATACTTTGGAATATTCTGTTTTGTATGAAATACATACTCTTTAATGTAAGCCAGTTTTACTTGCCAAAATAACAACATGAATATGTTTTATAATCAGAGAAAAAGTATGGAAATTAATTTTTCCCTCTCTTGCTTTGACCACCACATATGTGCCTGTCGTAACATTCTCACTGCTGTGTCCTGCTTCACAGTCATGGCTTGTTTCCCTCCGTAAACTGTTCCAGCAACTTCCCATTTACCTGGGTCCTAAGCTCTCCTAGGTGCATCTTATCTTGGAGCAGCTAATAGGTATGTAACATAATACTGTGCACTCCAAGATAAACAATCTCTGCCCTCAGGAATTTCCTATTCTCTTCTTTCTAGCAAGCTGGAAGTATATGGCTGTGGGAGCAGGGAGTCCAGGTGTTTCATTAATTGCTACATCAAAAAAAATCTCCAGGAACACCTCCAGCACTGACAAAATTAATTGTAATCTTTGATATCCAGATGTAAAGCAGATTTAAATCTTTAAAATTTAAATATTTTAGCTCTAAACTCCTTCTCAAATTTTGCCTCTGCCAAGAAAACTGTGTATCATGCTTTCTGTCCATTTTATGCAGCATCCACCCCTTACCTTGGCCTGTCAAAAGGCTACTTGAGCTTCAAAACCCAAAAAACATCTAAAAATCTGCTAACTTTTTGGAGTTATTTTTTTCTGTTTAGTTTCCTTGTGTCTTATGCATATGTTACATTTACACTCAGCTTTGAAATTGGGTGTGATAGCACACGTTTGTAGTTCCAGGTACTTTGAGAAGCTGAGACAGGAGCACCGCTTGAGAAGGACAAGCTAGTGTAGATTTCTTATCTTTAAGAAATCTACATACTGTTACACTGCTTTGAGATGTTTGAGTTCCTGTATTATTCCTACTAGACTATACGGCATTTATGGCCTTATCTGCATGTCATTATATCAATAAGGAGGCTCTTTTTTTAAATTTTCTGTCTTGAGTTGATGAGAAGATATATCTCCATCTAGTGGGAAACTGAAGAATTGCGTGCAACTCTGGCCTTGCCCAAAAATCCTGCTGTAGAACTGGAAATAGTAACAAAATTTAAGGAAAAAAAAAAAAAAGTCTTGCTAATGCTATAGATTGCTCTAATCCTTATCTATTTTGGAGAATGTACTATTACTTTTCCAACGGATATAAATCCTTCTTATAGCATTTGTGATCAAAACACTAAGAAGTTTCACTAGATGATAAAAGATGATACTATTATCAAAGGTTCCTTTGAGTGGCTAGGATGTTTTTTATGTTAAGGTTTGACAGTGTCTGTTGCCATTAATTTCTGACCCATAACTAACAGCAGATGCTCTCAGACTCTTCTAGTTCAGCAAACTATTTGTGGGATATGTGAACTAAATGTTAGTCTGTAAGGTCGGATTCTTAGTACAATGTTTTTTCAATTTATATTTCTTATTAGCAAGTGCTTACAGTACATAATGGTTACATTCCTCATGGAGAGTTGGTACATGTACATAGCACGTCTTAATTCCTTTTTTAATCCTCTTCCTCCAACTCTTGATCTCCTTCCCCTATGAGAAAGATCTACCTCTGTACTTCCTACTATCTATCTTTTATTTTGCTCTTTATTTATATTTTGGGTTTCTCATGTAAGACAAACCATGTGATATTAAAGCTCATGTGTCTGATATTTCACTTATTATTATGGTCTCAAAGTCCATTTTCCTACAAATGACTCAGCTGTATTTTTCTTTATAGTAGAACAGTATGTCAACTGCCCATTTTAATTGGGTCTTTTATATTGGGAGCCTATTTTTTTTGAGTAATTTCTATATTGTAGATGTCACTTTTCTGTCCAAAGAATAGTTGACAAAAATTTTTCCCATTCTGTATGTTGTCTTGTCACTCTGTTGGTTGTTTCCTTTGCTGTGCAGAAGTTTTTTGTTTGATATAATTCCATTTGCTGATTCTTGGTACTATTTCTTGTGCCACTGGAGTTCTGTTCAGAAAATCATTGCCTACTCCTATGTCTTCAGAAGTTTTATGTTCCAGAAAATTAAGCATTTCTGTTTTAACATGTAGATACTTGATTTTTTTTTTTAGTTTAGTACATTGTAAGATATATGGTGTGGTGGACTTATTGTGGTCAGTTTGAGAAGGAACGCCCAACTGAACTGAGTTAGTGTGCTTCTGGGTGTAGAAGATCCACCTGAAGGTTGTTGCAACACAGCATAAAGGAAAACGGAGCAGAAGATAGCGGCCAGCTGTTTCCCAGGAGAAGCTCCACTGTGGCTGGTTCTCCCAAAGGGAACACAGCTGTTCTCATTGCAGAAGGAGCCCAGGGCCTTGCTGTCGTTGGGGATGGATGCTGTTTGCTTTGGGGGAGCTCTGGTCTTCATCTCCACTGTGAGTGTCATACGCTGGCTCCAGTATAGATTTCTCAGCCTTTTAATAGGCTTTTTCTTTTCTGTTCTGTTCTTTCTTCAACCAAGAAGATTTATTGGTACATGTTAGATATACATAATAATCACATTCATCACAGTTAATTTGTACCTGTACATGATATATCTTGGTTTTTTCCTTCCCTTTCTCCACTCCTCCCTTCAATTCCTCTTCCCCTCCTTATTTACAACAACTTTATTTACATATTTCCATTTTTCCTTTTCCCCTTCCTTCCTTCCCCCCCCTTACTTCTCCTTCCCATTTGCACATTTTCTTTCCTTTTTACAATATTTTATTATACATTCTTGTCTTTATTTACACTTATGGTTTCTCATATCAGAGAAACAATGCAATATGTACTCATGTGTGTCTGATTTATTTCACTTAACAATATGTTCTCAAGGTGCATCCATTTACCTATAAATGTTTCCAGTTTATCCTTTTTATGGCACAGTAGTACTCCATTGTATAAAACAGCCACATCTTCTTTATCCATTCATCAGTTGCTGGGCATTTGGGTTGTTTCCAAGATTTAGCTATTACAAATTGTGTTGCTATACACATGGTTGTGTATATATTGCTGTGGTATGATGCTTTTAATTCTTCCAGAAAGATACTAAGAACAGGAATAGGTGAGTCAAATGGAACCTCTGGTTGTAATTTTTTGAGGAAGCCCCACACTGATTTCCACAGTGGTTGCACCAGTCTACACTTCTACCAACAGTGGAGGAGGGTTCCTTTTTCCTCACAGCCCCCACCAGCCTTTGTTATTGCTTGATTTCTTGATAATAGCTGTTTTTTCTGGAGTGAGATGGAATCTCAGCATTGTTTTAATTTGCATCTCTCAGGTTGGCGATTTAGGTCACATGGTAGAACACTCGCGTAGCAAGCACAAGGCCCTGAATTCGATCCCCAGGACCCCAAAATTTGCATCTCTCAAATGACCAGTGATGTTGTACACGTTTTCATATATTTATTTGTCATTTGTATTTCTTCATCTGAAAAGTGTCTGTTCATTTCAGATAACCATTTTTGAACTGGGTCTTTAAATTTGGGGAGGTTCTGATTTTTTTGAGTTCTTTATGTATTCTAGATGTCAGATCTTTGAGGAGGAGCTGGCAAAAATATTTTCCCATTCTGTGGGCTTTCTCCCCACTCTGTTGGTGATTTCTTTTGCTGTGCAAAAGCTTTTTAATAGGATGTGATCCCAGTCACTGATTCTTTGTATTATATTCCATGAAGTCTGAGTTTTATTCATAAAGCTTTTGCCTATGCTTTGTCTTCAGGAGTTCTTCCTATTGTATCTTCCAGCAAATTTAGTGTTTCTTTTTTAACGCTTAGATCTCTGATCCACTTTGATTTTAGTTTAGTACATGGTGAGAGACATGGGTGTAGTTTTAGTCTTCAGCATGTGGAAAGCCCATTTTTCTAGCACCATTTATTAAAGAGGTGTTCCAGTGGGGGTGTTTGGCTCCTTTGTGGAAGATGTGGTATTTGAGTGTGTTCGTGGTCTTTTAGTGCAGGCACAGACTTACACGAGAGTACTGTGGGCTCCCAGGCCTTGACTGGATCTTTTGGGGCTCCAGTGCCTAAATAGACATTCTGCACTCTTTCTGCATTTGGCTTGTGTGTGTAAATGTTGTAATGAGTAAATGTCCTGAACTAAATCTGCTCTCTTGCAAACCATTGACTCTAGAAAAGTAAATAATACACATGGGTTTGATTTAGTCTTCTCTATATAGATAGCCAATTTTCCTAGCACCGTTTATTAAAGAGGTTGACCCCTTTGTTCAAAGACAAAATAGCTCAATATGCCTTGGGTTTTTCCTGTTTCCTTTATTCTAGTCCATTGATCCATATGTCTGCTTTTCTGCCAGTATCATGTTTTTTTTTTTTAATCAGGGTGGCTTTGTAATAGAACTTCAAATCCAGAATTTTGATGTCTCCTGTTTTGCTCTTGCTATCCAGGATAGTATTTTCCATTCTGAGTTTCTTCTTGTTCTATTGAATTTTAGGGTTGTCTTCTCCAGTTCTAAGAGGAATGCTTTTGGTTTTGACGGGGATTGTGTTAAATCTATATGTCAGTTTTGTAAGTATGGTCATTTTGACTATGTTGGTTCTGCCTATCTAGGAATGAAGATATCTTTACATTTTCTAATGTTATCTTTGATCTTCTTTTTCAGAGTAGTGTAGTTTTCATGGTAGAGATCTTTCACTTCTTTGGTTAGGTTGATTCCTAAGTATTTAAAATTTCTGGAAGCTATTGTGAATGGTATTGTTCTCCTAATTTCCTTCTTGGTGAGTTCACTATTGGTGTACAGGAACACTATTGATTTTTGTGTTATTTTTGTGTGCTATTGATTTTTGTGTGTGTACTTTTTGTGTATTCTGCTACTGAACACAGTTATTAATTCTAGGAGTTTTCTGATTATTTTTTTTGAGGTCTTCTATATAGAGAGTTTTGTTTTCCACAAAAATTATCATTTGATTTTTTCCTTTCCTATTCACATTCATTTTATTTTGTTTTCTTGCCCAATCACCCTGGCTAATTTTTTGAGTAGTATATTGAACAGGAGTAGTGATAGTGCACATCCTCTTCTTTTTCCTGGTTTCAGAGGGAAAGTTTTCAGTTTTTCTCCAGTTAATATGATGTCAGCATAAATGGTTTTTATCAGATTGAGATAAAATGCTCCTACACCTATTTTCTTCAGAGCTTTTACCATGACTGCATGTTGAATTTTGTCAGAGGCTTTTTCTGCATTTACTGAGATGATCATGTGATTTTTGTCCTTGCTTCTGTTAATATGAAGTATTACATTTATTGATTTGCATACATTGAACCATCCTTGTATCCCTGTGATGAAGTCTACTTGGTCATTGTGTATGAGCTTTCTAATGATTTGTGGCATTTGTTTTTTTGGGTTTTTTTTTCTTTTTCTTTTTTTTTTTCTGGACAGGGTCTCACTGTATAGTGCAGTTTGGCCTTGAACTCATCTGAATTCAGAACAGACTGCCAAATTACTGGGGGCTACTGCCTGCTGCACTGACTTTGTCTTACCCATTTCTTCCTTGTTCACTAAGCTGAACTCATCCTGGGTTACTTGCTGTCCTCTGACACAGAATTGTTGTTTTGATTTTCTGTACCTTAGTCACTTTGTTCCTAGTCTTTTGTGGCTGGTTTCTGTTACGTTCTTTCAGATATCCTCTGAAATGTCACTTTGTCCTCCTGCCCAGTTACTATCATATTAATATTCTTCTTGATATCTGAAATGATCTTGCTTTTGAATCTTCTAATTTTTTCCTTCCCCTACCAAAATATAAGATCAGAGGGTCCCATATGCCTGTTGACAAGTGTGTCCCTAGCACCCCTAATGAGCCCTGCACGTAATGCTTAAGAAATGTTTCTTAATGAATCATGAATGAACGGATGGATGGATCAATGAATGAATTAAATCTCAGTATAAAGGGATTTATAAGTAAATGTGTTTTGTTTTTTGGGTTTTGGGTGCTGGGGATTGAACTCAGGCACTTGCGCTTGCTAGGCAAGAGCTCTACCACTTGAGCTAAATCCCCAACTCCAGTAAATGTGTTTTTTTATAGAAACTATGACAAAAATTTAAACCAGTCTTAACTATTAAAAGCCAGAAGTGATTAAATTTTTTTCAAATGACTGGACTTATCATTGAATATAGATTGCCCAAATATTAAAGAAATGATATAGGGGCTGGAGATTTAGCTCAATGGTAGAGTGCTTGCCTAGCAAGTGCAAGGCCCTGAGTTCGATCCCTAGCAAACCCTTCCCCCCAAATAAAAGAAATGATATATTTAAAATTTTCTTCAAAATAATCTGGAGAATAAGGAAAAATGGGTTGGAGTGCAGATGGAATGAGACTGAGAACTGGGTGTGGTGGCACACACCTCTCAGCACTCTGGCAGGCTGAGGCAGGAGGATCAAAAGTTCAAGCCCAGCCTGGTCAATTTAGTGACTAATGAAGACCTTGTCTCAAAAAATAAAGAAGGGCTGGGTATATGGCTCAGTTCAAAGGACCTGAGTTCAATCCCCAGTATGGGAAAAAACTGGATTTACTGTGAGTTGATAATTATTTAAACTGAGTTAATGCAACATGAAATCTATCTATACTTTCATTTTTGTTGGAGATTTCCAGAGTAAAAAAGTTTACAAAAAACATGTAGATTATTAAGGGCTTGAAGAGCATTAAAAAGATTGCAAAAAGTTTTCCACAACTAAATCATTAATATTCCTGCCATTCCCACTTCTTTGAGAAAGAGAACAAGACCGAATGCATTCCACAATGTTTCTAACAGCAGATGCTGTCTGCGAAACTTAGATTTTTATCAGCCTGATAAGTTGAGATATCTTGGTGTAGTCTTAATTTGTATTTCTTTCTTATGAGTCAGGTTGAGTGGTTTTTTATGTTTAAGGACCATTCTTTTTTCCATAAGCTGACTGTTTATTTTTGCCCATTTTTTAAATTGGAATTTTGGGCTTCTCCCCCATCCCACCCCATGTTGAGACATTTTCCATATTATGGTTACACCTCTTCATATGTGATATACGTTACAATATCTCTTCCTAGTTTTTCATTTGTCATTTGACATTACTCATAGGGTATTTTTGGCATGTGATTCTATAGTGTGCTTAATACCTTGTCAGGCTAGCCCCTCAAACAACGCTTTATTCTTCATATATTTTGGCTATAAGGATGTTCTCATTTTAAATAGATATTCATCTTGAGATCCTATTATTTACATCAATAAACTTGGAAAAATTGATATCCTTATGATGTTGAGTTTATTACCTCTACCTCAAGTCTTCCAGTAAGTATTTTTAATGTTTTCCTGATATAAATTTCACATACTTATTGTTAAGGTCATGCCTAAGAATTTTATCTCTTTTATTAGCATAAAAAGGCCTTCTTCTGCACTATAGCTTTAACTAATCATCGCATACATATATATGCATATGAATATATATGAAGACTATACATATATATGTATATATGTACCATATATGAAGACTATTGATTTTTAAATATCAAAGGCTTTTGAGTTAAGGATTGCTATGGTGGCATACAGAAATTATTAGAGAAGTGATCATTCAGGATTTCAAATGAGAGATGAATCCATGAATCATGCCAGGTCAGAAGAATAAAAAGGGACCAACAGGCATGTACCTCAAAGGTCTAGGACTTGGAAGGTAACTTGATGTTGAGGTGAGAATGAAGGAAAAGCTATGCAAGCTTTCAAGTAGTGACTGAGATAATGATGTTAGCAGAAAATAAAAAGAGAAGGTTGGGTCAAATAATGAATTTGAGTTGTGGGCATTTAGATTTTGAGACTAGAAGTTACAGAAAGGTTCAATCTGAAAATTTCAAGTTGGAAGTTATTGAGGAGCGTTGTAGTTCTTTTTTTGCAGGGCGGGGTGCTGGGGATCAAACTCAGGGCCCTGTGCTTGCTAGGTAAGTGCTCTGCCACTTGAGCTAAATCCCCAGCCAAGCTGCAGTTCTTGAAATGATGGGGGAAATTAGAATAAGAAGAGAAAATTCAATAACAGAATGTCAAAGAATCTCTATATTTAAATAATAGGCAGGGACTCTGGTCCCTGAAAAGGACAGAATGAGGCATCTGAGAGGTAAGAACTGAATCAGAATTCAGAGTTATACAAACCCAAAGAACAAGAAATGGTTTGCTAATTATGAAATCTCCAGTAACTTTTGAGACAGCAGTTTCAAAATGGTTATGAAGGTGTGGTAAGATTGTGAAGGATTAAATAAAGAGTTCATATTGACTAGGGTGGATTTGTGTTAGGATATTTAAACTCTATTTCAAACATATCAAGTCCAAATATAGGAGGTCTCATGAATGAAATAATCTATGTTGATACTAGTTAAACAAACATGCTCACATAAAAATAGTTTTGTCTAACTTAAAGCTTTACTAACAGTTATTTCTTCTCCATGGCAATTAATTCAGTGTTCAACCTTTTGCCTGAATATACATTCATACTTTACCTTCTGACAGGTGTGTGTATGTTTTAAAGTAAAACTTAACATTGAATGCTAAGAAAACAAGAATTTTTCCCACTCGGATAAATAGTCCTTTTATATAGGCATTTATAGTAGTTTAAAGTTTACAAAATGTCATCATTTTTCACTGAGCTTTACAAATAATTCCAGGACAAGGAAGGACCAGAAGTACTGAGGACAGGGATTATCATTTTTCAAAGTGTAGAGAGGTTAGAAAAAATGACAGAGCCATGTCTAGATATTAGACATTCTTGATCCCTAGCCCACAGGCATAAGTGCAGGAAAGTTTATTCTAGGTATTTTAAATAGAAAAGGATTTAATGCAGGGAATTAGGTGCTTATAAATAAGTGGAACATCATATTTTACACTCTGCCTCTAGAAATGACACAGAGAACAAACAATGCAGTAGAGTTGACTGTAGGAGAGTCATCTGTGGGCTCAGCCCTAGAGTCACTGCAGTCATCAAGGAGACAAACCAGAAATTGTTGGTGCTGCCATTGCATCACTGGCCTCCACATTGCTTTTTCACAGTCAAAAAATTTGTGACATGGTGCTCGAATGTAGCCTTTGTTTTCTAAGAATTGCAAAAGTGAACTCTAGAACCCTGCAATTCAAAGTTTGCCCCCATGTGCTTGTTTGTGAGGAAAAGTCACTTGAAAGGGGTAGGAATATGTACGGCTTCAGCTTCCTTTTCATACCTTAAATCCTTCAAGAATGAATCTAAAAGATGGAACATAATTCATATACAGAAGCTAAGCTGTGAGAAAGTCTAAAACACATAGTATTTTGCTTTCCAGAAAGAGGCTAGCATAGAAATTGAGCAAGACAATTCACAGCATTTGCCCCATTAAACTTTTTGTGTTTTCATTCAAGATAATGGCAAAATTAATGAGCAGGCCAGAATTATGTTGCTTGACTGGAAAATGCTTGCTTCTGGGTCATAGTTATAATTGGCAGAGCTGAGACTTAAATCCAGGTCTGACACCAATGATCAGAATGCTATATTGCCTTTCAATTTGCTCCATTAATTCTCTTTAATTAAGCAGCTAGAATCTACCTAATCTTTTTTTTTGAAAAATGTCCCACTTAGTTGCTATGTTCAAATGTTGTGCTAAAAACAGGGGCATTCCAAGGTCATCTCTTGATTTGCCAGTCTCAATGAAAAAGAGATGCAGTTTGCCATTCCAAGAATACTGTCTCACAAAGCACTCTCTGCAGGGGCTATGGCAAACAGTTTGGCTAAAGTCACTCACCAGCTGGTGTAGCACACAGAATCCACTGGTCCATTCCACTGGTTTCTCCTTTAAGGCCTCTGGAGTCACCCATTTTCACTATGTCTGTGTAGATTTGATTTTCCTTTCTTATGTGCCATAAGCCAGGGGGGCAGTGAGAAAGCTTAGATTGCCCCTTCCTTTTTCTGCATTGCTTTCTTTCTCTCAAATTTCTCTGTAGGCTCTAATTTTTCCATCATATCCTTTCTGGGTCCCAGATCCACCTCCCTCCTCCTTTCATCCCCCAAGTTGTTATTTTCTAGTGTCTGAATTCTGAATCTTGGAGAGGCTGATTTGTTGCTGTTTACTGCTCTGCCATCATCCCAGAAGTCCCTACTATCACTACTTCTGTTCAATATAGTGCTCTAAACATTAGCCAGAGCAATCAGGGAAGAAAAGGGACACATATATGAAAGGAAGAAGTCAAGATATCCTAAATGGCAAATGATCTGATGAGAGAAATGACAGAACATGGAAGCCCCAAAAACTCCACCAAAAGACTCCTAGAATTGATAACCAAATTCAGTAGTGTAGCACAACACAAAATCAACACACAAATATCAGTAACATTCCTGTACACCAATAATGAACCAAACAAGAAGGAAACTAAGCAAAAAATACCATTCTCAGTAGCATGAAGCAAAATTAAATATTTAAAACTTAACAAAGAAAGAGAGTAACAAAAACTATAGAACTCTTAAAAAGGAAGTAGAGGTAATCAGAAAATGGAAAGATATCCTGGGTTCTTGGATAGGCAGAACCAATATAGTCAAAATGGCCATACTTCCAAAACTGATATATAGAGTAAGTGCAATCCCATTCAAAATACAAACAAAACCACAGAAAAGAATCCTACAATTCAGTGGAGCCAGAAAAGACCCAGAATAGCAAGATCAATCCTGGACAACAAGAGAACACCAGGAGGCATCACAATCCCAGCTTTCTGATTATAGTACAAAGCTGACTCAAAAACAGACATGTGGATCAGTGGAACAGAATAGAGGATGCAGAACAACCCCAAGGACATTTAGCTATATGAACTTTGACAAAGGAGCCAATAACATGTTGGAGAAAGACAGCTTTTTTTACCCAGTGGCGCTGGGAAAAGTGGCTATATATATATATATATATATATATATATATATAGAGAGAGAGAGAGAGAGAGAGAGAGAGAGAGAGAGAGAGAGAGAAAGAGAGAGAGAGAGAGAGAGAGAGAGAGGGTTCAATGATTATATGTATATATATATATAAAATTGAACCTAGACCCATATTTTTCACTACGTATAAAATAAAAATGGATTAAAGATCTAAATATTAAAACAGAAACAATGTTCTGGAAGATACATTAGGTAAAAGTCTTAAAAACACAGGGGTAGGCAAGGACTTTCTGAACAGAACCCCAATTGCACAAGAAATTCTGTAACATCAAGAATCAACAAATCCAACTGTATCAAATTGAGAACTCTGCATGGCAAGAGAAAGAACCAACAGAGGGAAACTACAGAATGGGAAAAAAAATTTTACCAACTATTTCTCAGACCGAGAGCTAATATCTAGAATACAGAAAGAACTAAAAATAGGTCAGAGCCCCCCCCAAAAGAGGACCCAAGCAAAAGAAAAAAAGGGGTGCAACCAAAATGATTAGACATTTCTCAAACAAATACAAATGGCCTATGCATATATGAAAAAATGTTCAATATCTCTGGCCATCAAAGAAATGCAAGTTAACACTGAGAGTCCATCTTACTCTAGAAAGAATGGCTATTATCCAGAAATGAAGCAAGAAATGCTGGCAAGGCTGAGGGGGAATCCTTCTACATTGTTGCTGGGAATGTGAATTTCCAACCACTGGAATTTTGTATGGATATTCATCAAAAAATGAAAACTAGAAAAGCTATTTGACCCAGCTATTCCCTGCCTAAACACATTGCATTATAGTGATAGATGCGTATCCATGTTTATAGCAGCAGGACTCACAACAGCTAAATCTTGGAAGTGGCCCATTAACCCATCAATAGATGAATTTAAAAAATACCGTATATGGTAATTATACACAACAAAGTACTACTCTCCCATGAAGGATAAATGAGTCATTTGTAGGAAAATGGATGCACCTTGAAACAGTAATGTTAAGTGTAATAAATTAGATACACCAGCTTAAATATCTCATGGTTTCTCTTTTATGAGAAACTCAAAATATAAATAGCTTAGAGCACAAAATAAAAGAGGTCATAAGAACCTGAGAGATACATTTTTTGCAAATGTAAAGGGGACCAAGAGATGGGGGGAGCAGGAAATAGAAAGTATTAAGATGTGTTAGGTACATGTACCAACTCTCCAAAATGAATGTAATCATGTACTGCGAATGTTAATAAAACTTTTAAAAATTAAAAATAGAGTTTTTAAGAGACAAAAGGATTAAAGGATAAGAAAAAAATTCCCTATAAAATTAAAACCCAATCCTAGGGGTTGGGAATTTAGCTCAGTGGTAGAGCATTTGCTTAGCACGCACAAGGCCCTGAGTTCGATCCCCAGCACCCAAAAAAAGGAAAAAAAAAAAAACCAAACCCTAAATTTTCAATCAGAATAATTTCAAAGAAGCCACTTTTTTTTTTTAGGTGCTGGAGATCGAACTCAGGGCCTTGCACTTGCTAGGCAAGCACTCTAACCACTGAGCTAAATCCTCAGCAGAAGCCACCAATTCAAACTACTGCATTAGGTATACTTGTGAACAATTATTTTAAATAGAGCATGGTGATTAAGAACTGAGCCTTGGAATTAAGATAATCTTGGTTCTTTTGTTACTATCTGTGTCTCCTCTACTAATCTCTGAACTAAATTTTTTCTCACTTGAAAAATGGTGGTCTTGGGGGCTGGGGATTTAGCTCAGTGATTAGAGTGCTTGCCTTGCAAGCACAAGGGCCTGAGTTCGATCCCCGGCACCACAAAAAAAAAATGGTGGTCTTTCAGAATTTTTAACAACCAGGAAATGAGAATATATGCAAAGTCAGTTTCTAAGAAATATTTCAAACATGGTAATAATACCATTCTGATGATATACAGCATTTTACTTATTTTCCCTTCTCACCAAGAAAAAGTACTTCTCAGAAATGTCTTGAAAACTGAGACTTTTTGTTTTGTCCTCCTCTCCAATGACTACAGTTATAGGGCTGGTATACATTTTTAAAAGCTCAAGTTATATAATAATCCCTTCCATAAATTTATACTTTTATTTAAAAATTAATTTATAGCAATACTTTTGGGGGGTGTACTGGGGATCAAATTCAGGGTCTTGTGCTTGCTAGGCAAGTGCTCTACCACTTAAGCTAAATCCCCAAACCTGTGATACATATTAAAATCAAGCTACTTCACAGATTTAGCAAAATTAAAAAATTGGTTTTCTATTATGGCAAAAAGACCTAAGCCAATTTGCATGTCATTACTTGATTTTTCAGGTCATAGAGAAGGCACAATATTAGCTCGGTTTATACAAGTAAACGTATTTCGAAATGTAGTCTTTGCTAACAACCTTTTTTTGCCTGTTCTTAGCATCTCAGAGTACAAACATTCACCTTTTCTTCTACATAGCACATTATGTACACTGCTGGTGCTTACCTGAGACCATGTAATTATTTGGGGGGCGGTGCTGGGGATCAAATGCAGGGCTTTATGCTTGCTTGGCAAGTGCGCTACCACTCAGCTAAATCCCTAAACCCCACATAATTCATTTTTTACAAGACTGTGAGCACCTCAAAGGTGAGTGTAAGCTCTTACTCATCATAGCCAGATATTTAGTTTTTGCAGTGACCATTGGTCATCTCCCAAACAGCAAGGACCTAGAACGGTTCTTTCCTAGGTTATGGAACTTACTAGATGGATGAGCACGTGACACAGGAAGCCAAACTCTCCTCTTTCTGTGAAAGACGAATCAAGAGTGTAAGCAAAAGGCTTGAGGGTGAGACTGTGCTTTCCCAGTGAGGCTAGGAGGGTGTGTAGCATGTCCCCAAGGGAGATTCTGGCAAAGATTGTTTTTCCCCTCGCTGATAAAAGGTAATGACAGCTGCTCTTCTTACTAAGGGCATACAAAGATAATTTAAAGAGCACAAGCCATACCATGACCAAGAGATAACACAGAAAAGCAAAGTAAGATGACGGAATAAAACAGGGAAACGCAGAATCTAGTCCTTGTGAACAAGTCTTTGAACCATTTGAACCATCTGTAAAACTTTGGGCCTTGCCTATGCTATCCTAACTGGTCTTAAAATACCTAGGCTCAAGTGATGTGCCTGCCTTTGCCTCTCAAATAGCTGGGTCTACAGGCCTGTGTCAAAGTGCCCATTTCCAAAATTCCTATTAAGCTAAAAACAAGTTTTCTTATAGTTTAAACTAGTGTTGGGCTATTACTAGCAAATGAAGTATACCTCAGGTGTTACACAGCATCCTCCCTACCCCAGCACTTACTGGTTAATATATTATATCCCTGGGTTCCTGTTTTATGGTTGCCTGCTCTTGAACATATATATAAAATTCCTGCTGCTACTCTCATTTGCACATCGGTGAGGATCCTAATATACCTAAGGTGACACTGAGATAGTCACGTTTTATCTTGTGGTGTTAACTGATTGCCTTTCTTATGATTAGTTTCATTTTTAAGGGCTGTGGATACTGGTTTGCAAGCTCAGCTTCTGTGGGCTTTTTCCTGTTCTTTACCCACAGTCCTTCTCAATCTTCACTTTTTTTAGCTTTTTCCACCTCTTGTCCAAACTCAAGGCTCCAGTCCTGTGGTGACAGTGGGGTTCCATAGATCTACAAAAATTGTAGTTGACTCACAACATGTCTTGTATGTTAGTCCTGGGCACTGGCTGCTTCTGCAATCTCAAGAGTAAGCAAATTCCAGCCCAGGTCCTGGTTTCATTACTTTGCAGATGTTGAAATTTCTGGCTTTTCCAGCTTGTTTCTATGGCCATATGAGTTCAGCATACATTTTATATTTCTGGTTCACAGAAATGCTCATATTGCACTGGAACAAAGCTAGACTTTTAAATTTTCTATTTTTCTATTTGATGCTGCAGATACACACCTAACTAGATATTCCCAGGCTCTTTCAAAGCAAATTACCATTTCTCTCCCCTCCCTTCTACTCCTCTTCCCCTCCTTACTTTTTAGAAAAGCTTTGTTTCCATTTTTCCTTCTGTTCTCCTGGAAAAAAAAAAAAAGGAAGCAGCAAGATATATCATGTACAGGAACAAATTCCCTATGAATGTTATGTATATCTAAAACGTACCACTAAAATTAAAAAAAAATAAAAGTATTATACAACAGATTTTTTTTGGCACATGCATCACTGGTAATAAATTCTAAGTGAAGAGGAAAGTTCCAATAAGATGTGTTCTAGATTAATAGCATAGTAGATTAGCCATACTCTCCTGCCTTCATGTTGATTTTTATCTACTCCCAATTTCACAAGATCAAAAGAGATGGCATTGGGTCTATTTATAAAATAGTACACTGCCTATATAAAATACAACCCATAAATCACCTTAAAATCCAGCCAGTTTAATATAAAACGTTTTTAATTGTTTTTGAAAACATTTAAAAAACAATTTTGAGCACTTTTAATAAAAAAGAGAACGTAAATGCTACTGCAATATTCGACTACTGTAGTTTCAGCAGGTACAACAGACAACAAAACACTGGGGAAATCTGACTTTTTGCACTAAATGAAAACATGAAACAGGGCTTGTTTTGTAATTTATGGTGTAGTAAAGCACACTGCAGAACAAGACTATTATTTGAACCTCAGATGCACTGCACAAAAAACACTTTCTTCCTTTTCAGTTCAAAAGTCAGTGCTTATTGCAAGTATATGCAAAATTATTTACTTCATGAAGTCTTATCATGATAAACAGTATGCAAAATGTTTTAAACAATGAAAATAATCTGAGAAAAGAACATATTCAACAACAACTAAGCAGAATTAGTAAACATAAAAAAAAGTAAATAACTTGTGAATAACTATGCTTGTCTGGTTAACACAACCAGTTTCAATACAGCCAAGAAAAAAAAGTGGTTACAGGAATACCTAGTACTGTACAAGATAAGTCAGTAACACTCATGCACATTTGTGATCATGTATTAACATGGTGAAGCAAACTAAATTCTTCCTGCTGTAATATTCTCATGTAAGAGAATAAGAAATAGAAATATCTCATTGAGATCAATGCACATTGCTACATAAGACAATTTTATCTGTCACTTCGATGACATTTTGTCTTTTCATAATGAAACACATTTAAAAAGTTTAATCTGTGGACTGTATTGGTTGCATTTATCCTAAGAGATGTGCCTACCACAGGTTCAACAAATTTAGTGCAATATACGAACCCCAGAAAGTTTGTTGGACGAATTCAACCAAATTTAAAGAGTTTGCTGCAATACTGTACAGGGGGTTAAAAATCCTCCAGTTTTTATATTTTTATCAAAAAAGATTTCCATTATTTTTGTTAGTAGGAAGCTAATAGTGTAAACAAGGGATTAGAATGGCCTCAAAATCTCCTTTTCAGAGTTATCTCATATAGAAAGGCTCCCATCATTTGTTAAAAGAAATCACACAGTTCCCTTTGGGTATTGCATACTTTGGTGTGCAGTAGTGCTGTGTCTCAATGTACAGTGAGGAAATAACATCAAGGAAAAACCCCTAACAGATCATCAAATCAAGATAAGAAACACAAATGCCAAAAACTAGGACATTAATATATAAATGTCTGAGCCGACCCTAGCACCATTTATTTATCAAAATATGTTAATACCCTACCTTTCAAATTTATTGAGGAACGCAACCTTATTAAACCCTTCATCACATTTGTTAAATATTCATTGATTGTAGTCTTCTGAACAGTTTATGAATTAAAGTAAAGCTTAGCTGGTTTAAGATAGCACAGCAAATAGTTTAATGTTAGCTTTAAAAGTTTAATGTTAGTTTTAAAATCTCTTTGAAAGTGATCTTGAAACTCATTTAAATGTAGCTGTCAACTAGTAAGTAGATGTGTGTCAACATGAAATTCATAAATATTATTCATAAAACAAAATGGGAGCCACAGAGAAACATTTTAAAACAAATCCTGAGTGCTTTGCAATTTTTAATCACAATAAATAAATTAAGCATGTAATAAAACGTTCCTCTTCTTCAAGTACTATTATTATCCCCTTTGTTTTAACACAGACAGAAAGACTTGTGGCTTCAGACCTTAGGTGGTGAAATGTTTTCTGCTCAGGTTTTAATGTTATCTTCTTCCTGCTTGTTTTTCATAAAGATCCCATGATCAAATTGCATAACTATATGCAGGAGGAGCTAGGGAGTCACTAGATTGAGGAAGAAAATAACTGATTACTAATGTGTATCACAGTGAAAAAATTTCAAAATAAATCTTATATAGAATTTTAATACAGAAATGCAGCCATTGTGGTGAAACTAAGAAAATGCTCTTATTTTCCTTCCAATGCCCCATCTCAACTAACAAATAATAATACATCAGTTTTCTAAAATGTACTTATTCTATTAAATTACAGTGTTTGGAGTTGTTTTATGTGTATGGCTACGTATGTGTTGGCTCCACATTAAAATCAATGTTTTAAAATCAGACTAATGCAAAGTCACAAATGTAAATGGCTACTAGTTTTTCCTCTTAAAAATTTTAATGCAGCTTTTACTTTCCTTACTACTTAATTTTCCATTATTCTCTCCTATTTGAGCCCTTCATTGTGGGGGTAAATGGTACTGAAGCCCCAGAAAGTCCTACAGAGATTTTTCATCCTACAGTAGCTCTATGCTTCAAGCCTACATATTTATTATAACCTGAATATTATCCCTGTTTGAAGGAAGACCTTCTTGCCTATAGTTCACCTCAGCTATGATTTCATATTTAAACATAATGCCAACAACAACAAAATAGCCGCTACCTAAAATTGATGGTTTCTTCTAAATTCTGTACAGATCAATGAAGAAATGAAATGAACTCATACAAAATAAAGATCTAGACTGCTTTCGTGAAAGCTGGATAGTGGATTCTTTACTAGCAAACAATGAGATTAAATAGGGAACATTATAAAATTTAAAACCTAATACCTGTTCTACAGCCTACTGTCTTCAGAAACTTGTTAAGAACGAGGCAAGTCTAACCATTTCCTACTGAAGAAACCACTTCTGCAGCAAACGCTTTTAAAATGTCACAATTAATAGTAAGTGTTTCTGCTGCGGGAGGCACTTCCATTAAGACAAATACAATACATATGTCTTTAGATACAGTGTGCTACATGTTATAAAACACAATTTAACCCAACATTTCAACAGTAGGATGGTCCTTGCTTTCTATCCATTCAAAACCTGATGAAGTCATGGAGTTCATGGATTCACTGCAAATTTGTTGAAATAATGGGTCATTTTTTAATTCTTCCAGTGTAGCTTCATCATCTTGTCCCTGCTGACGCCCTGGATCAAACAGTAGATTTGGATCTAAGGTGTTCAAATCATTGATACTGCCTGAGAGGTCGGACGACAACCTGATATCGCTAGAGAAATCAGATGCAGTATTGGTGAGATCAGATGCTACCTGACCTACCAGCTGCTGGCTGGTTTGCAAGCTGTCTCCACTCAACAGGTCTTTAACAGTGTTACTGAAATCTAATTGTTGCTCTCCAATTTCAGATTGTGCTTGATTATCTCCAGGAGAAAAACTGATCTGATCGGTGCTGTTACTTTTGGTGAGGTAAGATGGTGTTTGGAATTCATAAACAGAAGTGCTGGAATCAATCATATTCTGTGAGTTGGCACTAGGAAAAACAGTAGAAGTTTCCAAAATCTGTGTGAGATTCATCCGGGCTGTGTAATTGGAGGGCAGGTTGTTCATTCCCAAACCTCTCACTGCATCATCGTTGTCAGAATCAAGTTTACTCAACAAAACATTGGTTATTTTTTTACTGTTTGTTTGTTTTTGAAGAGCATTTGGAAAGGCTGTCTGCATCATGACTGTCAATGGAACCGACTGACTTCTTTGAGCTATGTTGTTGGCACATGCATCTGTGTGAACATTTGTGAAAACATGGACTTCTGGGGTTACTGGACTTCCAAAGGGGGCCACATTAGATCGTGGGATATTAGATACTGGATAGAGGGTGCTTCCACTAAGATTACGTTGGCGATGGACAGCAGGGCTCACACTCCGGCACCTGAAGTTGCTGCTGGCAGATGAATTAGTTCCTTTATTATCGAGAGGGGCAGGGACTGCAAATCCTTCCTGTTTGTTGGTATTACTTACAGTGGCACCTTGATGCTGCACAGGAGAGACAGGAGTCAAACGACCAAAATGAGTGTCATGATGTCTGGATTGAGACTGATAAGACTGTCCAGGCACAGCAAATGCATGAGGCTTCCTGAAACGGTCTTCAACCAGTTCCTGGTAGCTTGGGAGAATGCCATGGCCAGAAACTGATGAACTACTAACCCCACTATACCCATTATTCATCCACTCAAGCTTGGTTTTATCAGGGTGTGTGGCCATGGGTCTTTGCATTGGTTTCACAGGACTGCTTGAGACAATGCTGGCATCGTGGTATGCCATGCTGGAACTTATTGGGGTGAATGCAAATGGATTCCTGCACTCAACAGGGCTAGGAGGGACACTACTGCTGCAGTTTGAATGTGGAGTACCAATGGGTGTATGTCTGCTACTTCCTAAAGCACTATCCACAGGTGTTGTTTGGGCTAGCCTGGAGCAAGGGCTCTCCCGTGACAGACTCTGAGAACCAGCAATCATTTCAGATGTTGGGGTCGGAGTTGGGGTGGGGGTTGGGGTAGGAGTGGGTGTGGGTGTAGGTGTATGGATTGGAGTGCCGTTGCTGTGGATTGGATGATAGAAGTGGGTGCTGGAGGCATGAGAAGACATTGGAGCTCCTGGAGTCACTGACTGACTCTGAAGAGCTATTCCCAAACAGTTACCGTAAGAATGGGAATTGTTCATGGACATTTGCTGTTCCATAAGCACCAGCTCTTCCACAATACTGTCTTGTGTGAGTTCGTCATCAAAAGGAAAGTAGCTTTCATTTGTCTGGGAAACAGAAGGCTCGAACTCCTTCAGTTCAGACTGCAGAGGTAACTGATCTGAAGACTGTGCTTGTATTTGATTCAGAGAAGGTTCTTGTATCTGGCTATGGAGCTGCTGGCTGTATGTGTCCTGTGGCATTCCTTCTAATTCCCAAACAGACTTCTCTAAATCATTTATATCAGGGTGCTCAGGAATTGCCATAACACTGATATCCTGCTGTTGTTCACAGCTAGCAGATATAAACTCAGAATCCTTAGTGACTTGTTGCCATTCATTTGGATTAAAGCTGACATCTGATTTTGAATCATTTTCCATGAGGAAGACACTCCCTTCAAGTTTAACTTTTATATCTGGAGATGAAGATGGTGTTTGCTGTTCCAAAGCTGCATCATTGGTAATAAGAGCAGAAGTCAAGGGTTGATTTTCCACTGTATGTGAATTGACATTAACTGATACTTTATTCACAATCTGAGCACCTGCTGCTGAACTTTCTGTTTTCCCTGAAAGTGGAACCTTTTGGTCCTTCTTAACACTGCCTGGTTTCTGACCTTCTAGGAGAACTGCAGAAAGCTGTTCCACAATTGGTTTCTTTACAGGAGGCACCTGGGACTCTTGTAATGTAGAAGACAGTCGTTTTCTTGGACTTCTAGTGCATAATTTAGGGTCTTTATTTATTGAGTCACCATTAGATGGTGAACTGGTGCTGGTGAAAGTTAAGTTCTGAGTAGCAACTGAGGGTGCAATAGTGCTCTGATTACTGCCTGCTGATGTGCCCGGCAGAACTTCATTACAGCGACTTTTACATTTTGTCCTCTGGTCACAGATCTTAGTTGCTTTTATTTCAATGACACTTTCATTTGAAGTTTTTTGCACTGCTTCATCTGCACTATTTTTTTGTCCCAAAAGGACACTAGATGTTGTTTGGGGAGCTTTAGCCCCATCAGGGTTTTCTTGGCACTGTACAGGATGCTCATCAGATGATGTTTCAGGCTCCATTTTAACTTCTACAGCAGATGTTCCCCCACTGCTGCTAGTCTTGGGCCCGGGAGACTGAAGAGAAATGACAGAACCATTCTTGATCTGTGGAATGCTCCTTGATTCTTCTGCTGTCCCTGGAGCATTGCTGACCGAGGCAGAGTGTTTAAGAGGGGCATTGTTGTTGCTGGGTGTGAGGGAGATGGTTGTCATTTTCACCACATTTAGAGAGCTCATGTGTGAGGCAGGCACCACGGCAGTCTTGATGGGGCTGCTGGTAAAGAGGACAGTGGTGGGGGAGCGGATGGTGAGGGCACTGGTGTTGGCTGGCTTGGGTAAGATCTGGGGGTAGCGGTGCCGGGCAGAGCGGTCCCCACCAGGGCTGGCTGGGATGTTCTGAGGTGTCTTTGGTGCCTGCTTCACAGACTGCATGTGCTGTGTGACCACCTGCACGTTGAGAGGAAGAACTTTGCCATCAGAAGAACTCATTGGACTTGGTGAAGTTACCAACTGCCTAGTCCGCTGGACCTGTGAAAAGGCAGAAAACAAAACATGAAATTTAATAACTAGTCTAGGATACCCATATTAATCTGTACACTTATAAAGTATTAAAACATTTATTAAATGTTAATGTTAAAAAGAGACAAGATTGTACGTTAGATGAGAATTCTTTTAAGACCAGGTCTTATGTAATCAGACATAAGAAATGTAAACATGCAATATAGTTAGAAAAATACAGTAATATCTAAAAATATTAAGATACTTTTCAGTTAACATGACTAAAAACTTCACACTTGTGATGAATACTTGCTGAAATAATGATTTAAGAAAGTTATAGGAAGAGGAGATACAAAGTATCTAAGAGTCTGTGCCAAGGAGATAACTCACTTAAGGGGTGTCTGTCTTATAAAGGGGTCTACCTTGGATTTGAGTTACTGAACCACTGTGGATAAGATCCCAGACAAAACTGCTGCCTACATAAGTCTGCTCTACAATAAACAGTAGGATCACTAGGTATTTCGTATTTTAATGATATAACAATGATGCTAATGAGAAGAACAAGAAAAACAAGGTAAAATGTCCCCTTAATCATGTTATCAATAGTAACATAAAGTATCACTTTGCTTTAGCATGGGGCACTCTCATTTTAAAAGCCCCTTCACTATAACCTCAGTTGTGTGAGACAGGAGAGGAGGACATTAGTAACTTCCACGTGTAGGTAAGAAAACAAACTAAGAATGGCTAAGGGAATTGCCCAGCGTCCTATGGCTATATCCAGCAAGCCATAAAAATAGGCTTAACATATCCATATACTGTACATTACAATTTTTCCCTGCCCAATGATTAAGAACATTTAAACCAAACAGTCTACATTGTATTTTTTGGCTCTGCAAGGGATAACACAACTTTGAAAATGAGTCATCCTTACATAAAGCTCTGACTAGTTATAAACATACTTTATACACACACACACACACACACACACACACACATATATATATCTTAGGTATTTATACCTTCACCTATGCTTGTTTTATAGCCTTTTTTTTTATAGTCAACAACATCTATTCTGAATGAAAGATGACTTGGAAATCTGTGGTCACCAAGCCAATTTATACCTGCCTCCTTCTCAACTTCCACTTTTAAATGATTAATTAAAAAAAAAAAAAGATTAATTCCAGTAAGGACACAGTCCCATTAAGGACAAACACTATTTAATAAAATTACCGGAATGGGACTAGGGACAGCTGCCACAACAATACCAATGGGCTGAGGAGAAAGGATTGCAGGATTTCCATTGGGAAGATTAGTCACTCCACTGGCTGTAGTGCCTTCTGATTTTTTTGCTGAGGATTCTCCTGGCAAAGGAGACTGTAGTTTCTGTTCTTGCTGCTTTTTTTGGATTTTCCGTTGCAACTGCTGTTTAGCATCAATAGGAGATGGCAAGGTCTTCACTTGAGGCTGAAAGGAATTACTTTCAGCTGTAGGTATAAAAGCAGAAGGCTGAGTAATTCCTGTCATTCCTGAAAATGAACAGAAAGGAAGATATAAATACTCTCCTTTAGAGAAAGCAGCCATAACTTATTTCTTTCAATATGAAGCCATCTACTGGACAAAGCAACCAAAACAGCAATTTTCAACTTACAATTTCTTTATAAACCCTTATTAGACTTCCAATTTAAAAATATTTGTCAATATGGTTTTGACATGTTAAAATATGGTCTAGTTAAATCAACAATAAAGTAGTTATGTCATAAATGTGCAGAAAAGAGTAACTCTTCTATTTATCAGATAATCAAAAAATTTTCCTATCCTCATCTCTAGGTAGAATAAAATCCATGCATTTTCATGGTTTTAATACTCAGCCTGGAAGGAGCACTCAGTAGCTGCTGAAACTGTTCCACATCTTAGGAAAAAATTTATGTGGGGAAAACAAATTTTTCGATCCTACCATAAATTCACGAAATAGGTAATACTATTTTAATTGGTACTATATAATTATTTCAGTGTGATCTGGAGAAATTAAGTAGAATTTCTTAGTAAGAATAACGTTAAGGTAGTCTGAGAATTGTCATTAAGTTAATTTTTTAAAGAGTAGTAAGACAAACAGTAAGAAAAGGAATAATAAAATCAGGAAGATATAAATTTTAAGAATAATTATGTATTAAAAATGATTTTTTAAAAAGCTCACTTAGGGAGTGGCATTAAGATAAGCAGATAGTAAGTTGTGACTAGTAAAAGCAATGGTGAGGAGAAAGGGGAGGAGAACACCACCCAGCAGGTATACCTGCCTTCCGTCCCCAGCCCCATTTCTGCTTCTCATCATTCTAGGTAACAGCAACAACTTGGTGGGGATTGGGGAGGGAGGACTAGGAAAAAGAGAAAGAAATTGTAAGTTTTTCCCACATATGCACTGCTCAGTATCCATCATCTTTTGACTTTTTCTTTTTTGAGTGTTTTTCTTTTTTGTGTTTTTTGTGTGAGGAATGAACCCAGGGCCTTTGTTAAGTGACTAAGATGCCCAGGTTGGACTTGAATTAGGAATCCTCCTGTTTCATTCTCCAAGTGCTGGGATTGCAGGCATATGGCTGTGTTTTTATTTCTTTTTGTGGTGCCGAGGATCGAACTCAGGGCCTTGTGCTTGCAAGGCAAGCACTCTAATCACTGAGCTAAATCCCCACCCCATGGCTGTGTTTTTAAAAATTACATAACTAAGTACTATTTTTCTCTTCATATCCAGCTATACTGTCTCTTCCTGGCTCCAGCCTCAGCTCAACCTCTCAGCACCGGTACCCTGGAGAACCCTGGTTTACAGCTTGGATGTCTGATTCCTCCTGCAAGGGTTTCTGGCAGCAGTGAGTTCCAGGCAGCTGACTTACAAAAAGGACATTTGTAACACAACCTGTTCTCAATACAGACGCTCTATTTAAAAACAACAAATTTGCCTTCAAAGGATGAAAATTAATTTGGTACCAAGTGTATTTTTAAAAAACATGGCAAGGGCTGAGAAAAAAATTTCGAGGTTTAAAAATCTTTTGAGCAATAATGAAATTGGTAAAATGTTCAGTCTTTCTGGGAATTGCTTTCAAAAAGCAAAAACACCTGTTTATATGAATAATTTTTTTGTACTTTTGTTTAAAAAAAGTACATGTATGCATACACTTTAAAAATTCATCCTATTCACCAACATTTCTTTGAGTCAGATTTGTAAATAATGTGGGAAGTAAGAGAGAGGGATACATTCCTTTTCCCCACGATTCCCAAATTCTCCATCTGCTGAAGTACCTTCCTGGTTTCAGTAGAGAGTGGGAGAAAGATGACGAAATAAGCTGCAGGATCTATACCTTTTACAGCCTTATTCTGCCAGAATATAAGAATGCAGTACAACATAAAAGAGTGAACCTGGACTTCAGAGACAGACAGGAATCAAACCCTGGCCCCCTACTTATCTACCCATGGACAAGCTACTTAACCTCCCTGAGTCAGTTTCCTGAATCTGAAACAGACTAAATACCACCTACCTCCACGGACTGTCAGGGGAATTAAATGAGCTAATGTATGTGAGCTGCTTAGCTATGTTCAGGTTGACCAATACTCTCTTACTTGTAAGTGAACAGACAGATTTAGGTCAAACAGTTTACATGGAAACAGAAAAATTTGGACTAGCTCTTTAAGAGATTATTCTGCTGAAACTGATCCTGAACCACAATATGAGAGGACAGAGAAGACACAAAACAAATCCCAGAGATAGGATAATTGTGGCCATAGATCTACTGTAGATTTTTAAATATTTAGATTCCATACTTATAAGAATCACTTAGAAAACATGTTTCATGGTAATACACTTTTCATATAAATAATTTTCTAGAATAATGAAATTTATTCACCGTTCTTCGGGTATAAGGTATGACTGAAATAAAACATTTTAAATTTTCATTCAAACTTCACATAGCTACTAATTTAGGAGAAAGCCATTTATTCCAATAATGCTGGCAATTCCTGAAACTGTCAGTTCCAAAAATTCTTCTTTGAATTAAAATTCTCATGAGTACATATTTTTAAAATATCCTTCATGATATTTTATAGTAATGTTTCACACAGTTTATTTTTTGTGAGACCAGTAAACTCTCTCTGATCAAAGACCGTTTTTATTCATAGGCTTTGTTTTTGGGACAGGAGTTTAGCATGTCATTTTAAAATTTAATCTTATTTTACTTCTATTTCAGTCAATAATTTAGGTACATATACTTAACTATAGTACATATACATACACTTTTAAAATTTAAAAATAGCAACAGAAAAATTAATAAAAGAGCAGGGGAATTCAAACAGTTTTAAATTTTGGCACAGCAGTATACAAAAATATAGCATTAAGCTCCATAATGAAAGGGTTATTGTTCTTACTTTGTTGGCATAACAAACCAATCCGAATTCAGTGTAAAGTGGAGTAAGGATGAATGCATGCAAGTACTGTAAGATGGAATTCTCTGGCCAAATTTTTATTTTGCTATCAATTGAATACAGGCTGGAGTCAGGAACAAGGAGTTTCAGCTTAACAATGACTTCATACCTGCTGATGCTGCTGCCATTACAGTTAGAGCTGCCATTGACTTGGTGCCTATATAATGACTTTTTACAAGAAAACGGGCTAATTCCAAGACTGTGTCAAATGGCTGGCTTAACACTTTCTGGGCCCACTCACACACAAGACGGCAAGCAGAAGAGATAACTTCCTCATCAATGTTCTGAAGCTGCCCAGAAGGTTCTACTCCTTCCAACTAAACAAAGGAAAAAGAAAAAGTTAACTTTTAAAAGAAAGTTTAGAGAAACTAAATTCAAGGACATACAAGATATATGTTCTTAATTATAGAAATGAACATGTTTCAAATCTTTCTAAAAGCTTTTCTAGGATCAATAAAATAAACTACATTAACAGCTATATTTTCTCTTCTAAAAACTTTTTAAGAGAAAGATTTTTTAATTAGTGTATGTTTTTAATACACAATAATTACACTCATCTTGGGGAACTGGTACATATACATACTGCATTTTGATCATTCTTACTCCCCCATTCCCAAGAAAGAAATCAGGACAACAATACCATTCACAATAGCTTAAAAAGTATTAAATACCTAGGAATTAACCAAGAAAGTGGAAGACCTCTGTAATGAAAACTATAGTGCTCTGAAAAGAAAAAAGAGGTCGAAGAGGACATCAGAAAATGGAAAGATATCCCCCATTCTTGGACAAGCAGAGCAAATACTGTCAAAATGGCTGTAATACCAAAAATAATATACAGATTTGATGTAATTCTAATTCAACTTTTTTTATATAAATTACATATCTATAAATAAGTAGCTTTAGGTTTCTGTTCTCTTTAAGTTTATGTTGATGTAGGTCATTTACATGAACATCTTTAAATCACTGGAACTTTTTTACTTGTTTACTTTGTAAAAGGCATAGTATTTGGTTCCTGGTTTTATGCAAATGACTTTACAAAATGCATTTCAATTTTAATAGAAAGGTACAATTCAATGTATTAAAAAGAAATAGTAGAATCCTTACCCCATCTCCAGTTTTATGAAAGTCAAGGTTGGGCAGTGTTGGCATATGAACGAAAGCTTTTTTCCTTAGTCCACTGTAGCAATACGTAATAAATAGTTAAGATCTAAAGTACTCTAAATTAATGGACTGCCTACACAGATAGGACTTGAAAAGTAACCATATATGAAATGAGAATGAAATGAGCATAACATCTACTTTCTGAATTCTTCAGTACAAAAACTTTTGTATTAGAAACTCAGGACACTTACTCTTTTGTAACAGGAATAATTCATGCAGAATATTAAGTATTACTGTCTTAAATAATTCTCATCTGTTGTAAATTTTATGAATAAATGTTCCTAATGTCCTGTGCCAGCCACCAGTAACAAACAAGTCAGAAGGAAAGGAATAGCCAGATGGAAACTTGGCAGAAGGAAAGGAAACTTTAGCCCAGGGCACTGGGACAAAAACAACTCTTAGGAGTGTCACAAGGGCTTTAACCTTTTCTCTTTTTCCATGAAACACACAGGATTAGCGCCTCTAACATGCCAAAGACACATCAAGACATTTTTGTTTGTACTTAGGAAACAGTGATAGGTTATGAAAGTGGCTAAAGAACACCTGAAAATGTCTGAGAAAAGCAGTCTTCCTTGGTCCTCTTCCTCTCATATCCTCCACAGTAGCTAATTTTATGCTTTCAAAAAGGCCAAGAGCTAAGCAGAGAGAAAATGAATGTACTTCTAACAGATCCTCTATTTTACAGTCTTCTTTTAAGAGTAGAAATGACTTTAAATCCTTAATTTTCATTTCCTTCCTTTTGTTTGTTCCTAAGTATTGCTCTATCACAAGAAAGACCTTTTCTATGTCTTTGCTTTAATTTTAATATGGATTTTAAGTGTCTGGCTGAAAAAGTAAAGTGAACACTAATTTTCAGTTCAAATTCCACAAGAAATTTTTTGAATATTGTATTATTATTACTTTTTGAGACAGGGTCTCGCTACGTAGTCCAGGCTGGCCTTGAACTCACCACATAGCCTTGGCTTGCCTCAAACTTACTGCAATCCTGCCCCAGCCTCCTGAGTGCTTGGATTACAGGCGTATGCCATCACACCTGGCCCTATTGCTATATTTTTAACCAAGGAGATCCCTGTTTCTAAATTAGAGGAAGGAAAGAAGCCAACATCATCCTTTACTTTTACTGATGTAGTTTTACCACTGCTGAATATATGGCGTGTCCCACTGATTATTACTGAAGCAAAGCAGATCAGATCATTAGTAACACTTTATAGTGATAGAGAAAGGTAAAGTCTATCACAATCCTAATAAACACAAGGACCATTATTTGTTGTTTCTTTTTCAGTTTGGTAATAAACAGCGTTTGCAATTATGCTACTAAGAACTATTGTTTATATTTGTTGATTTAAATTTATTTCTAAAAATAGTTACCAGCTGAACTACAAAAGCAGATGTTCTGTAACAAGTAAGAATTTGAAGAGATTAGTGGTAACATTCTGGTAAAGGATATTTAGATTTGCCTCTAGTGCCCAAACGACGTGCCTTCATGTTTGGAAAGACATTTTTCATGATCTTTCCAAAGTCAGCAGCACTTAATGGATGGTAACCAAGATTGTCACAGTAGCTCCTGCAAAAGAAAACAGGACCAATTTAGAAGTGTGATGGAATTCAGCCTCACACAGGATACTACTTCAATACAATCTGAATTATTTGATGAACTGAAGCAATAGATCTTGAAGTCATTCACCACAGCTTACAAGATTCACTCTTGGGAAATGGGTTAAGTCAGGTTTAGTCAGCTGATTTCACTGTCAATAAAATATGGGACTGTTTTCAATAGCATTCAAGAAAATTGCAATAAAATAATGTTGGTACAAAGTTTTTCAACCCATGCTCTAAAATGAGTATATCCAATAGGGCTGTTACATTTCCACACACCTTATCAGGTCACATACCAAGATCATTTCCAATACAAGTGTCACACATGTTGGACAGTATCGATTATACTACTAGATGTTTTAAAATTTAGAAATATGATAGGTTAGGACTAAAAGGGACCTTACAGATCATCTGTACCAATAAGGTTAAAAACAAGGGCACAAAGAGAGAGGTTTTGAAGGTCTACTGTTTTCCCCTCCTTCCCCTAATATACCTTTGATTCTGTGAAAGTTTAAAATTAGAAATAAATCCAGAAGTTGTATAGTTCAATTTCTGACCAGATACAGAAATAGTCCTACTCTTAAGTCACAGACTGTTACTTTTTGAGACAGGGTCTCGCTATGTAGTCCAGGCTGGCCTTGAACTCACCACATAGCTCTGGCTTGCCTCAATGTGAACACTTGCTCTGAGGGCAGCTCTATGTTACAAGGTGGCCCACTCAAACTGCAGGGATTCTAACTCTTCAAACATTCTATTATGAGAATTTTATTATTCTCTTTCCCACTGGGAAGACTGAGATATTCGATGATTCTGTTTTAAATGTAATTTAATGAGTATTCAAAGGATAAGCATTCAAAATTTTGAAAGTGGTGCTTGACCACAAGTCGTAGGTCATTCCAGGCCATATGGAGCTCCTGGTTAGTGTACATCTTGTTTCCCTGATTCATAATTTTAACTACAGATTGATCAAGCAAGATATGGTATCAATTAACACCTAACTCAGGATCAGATTATATTTATGTAACACTCAATAAAGAGAACAAAGAATGTTCTGTTCATTGGGTAACTAATACTCCAATGTCATTCTTAAAGTGAACTCTTTTCTCTTGTTTATTTAAAATTATAGTTTTAAAACTCAAAATAAGCTCAAAATTCAGTATGATTATTAAAAAAATCACTCAAAATCCATGATAGCAATGCAATCTTTAGTACTTACACCATTTACAAATTGAGTATGTAAATTTAAGGTAAATATTGTTTAATGGTACAAAAATGAAAACAACCATAAGACACTGACGGTAAAATATAGCTATAGGATACTGAACCACAGCTGACCTCTGTGAGTACTCTGTTTTTTCATTTAATCCTCCCAAAAATTTGAGGCAAGTATTTTTATTAAACACGTTTTATAGTTGAGAAACCTGCATAAAGAAGTTATCAGGAAAGGATTTGGAGATACTTTAACTGTAAGAATACTGAATGCTTAGAATACAACCAGAATTATATTATTAAAATTTTCCTAATTTTTATAAAGAGAAGAGTTTACTAAGAATTATCATTTTTCAGTTGGGAATGATGGCACATGCCTATAATTCCACTACCCTAGGAGGCTGAGGCCAAAGAATCACAAGATCAAGTCTAGTCTGGGTAACTTAGTGAGACCCTGACTCAAAAATAAAATAAAAAAGCCTGAGAATGTAGCTCAGTGAGAAGGTCCTAGGTTCAATCCCCAATAACGAAACAAAACAAAATAAAAACTATTAAAAACCCTCTTTTTACCTAGACCTGCACTATTATTTTAGTGAGTCAATAAATACAGGACTTTAGAGATATTCCAAATACACAATAGAATTATATTCCCCTTAAAATACTAATCAAGTAATACATTTGCTAGATAATCTGGAAGACTAATGTGATAAAAGAAATATGGCCAGGCATACAATCAGCCTGAGTCCTTGAGAGTAGAACAGCCACTGAAATCATCCCACTTTTTAAAGGCGTAATTAGATTCAGAGACTCTGCAAAGACAATTCTTTCAAAGTGCCTGACCTTGTAAAAATTTCTTTTTCATATTATTCACTGTTCTTGACACACAGTTTAGGCATGGTTAAGCTGCACTGGGTGCTAGCATTTGGCAGGGACATGTGAGGATAGCACAGAAGTGATGGTTTGATATCCCAGGGACAGTCTGGCTGGAAAAGACTATGTTAAATCTGAGCTGGGTGTGGTGCCACATGTCTGTAATTCCACCATTCGGGAGGCTGAGGCAGGAGTATTGTAAATTTGAAGCCAGCCTGGACAACTCAGCGACTTGGTGAACCTTGTTTCCAAATAAAAAATAAGAAGGGCTGGGAATGTAGCTCACTGGGTTTGATCCCCAGTACCACAAAACAAAACAAGAAGGCATAACTCTGTTGGTTACTTATTGCAACTTCTAGTTCAGGCGCTGATGAAAAAATTAGATTTGTTAGTACTATTAAGCCAAATTTAAACTAAGATCAAATGTGACCAGTAGAACTCACTCCATAATACTCAGCTCAACACTAGCAGACTTGTTTTATACAAGCAGAATAATGCTGCCAAGGATGTAGAGAAAAAGGAACTCATATACTCTTGTGGGAGTGTAAATTAATACAGTTACTGTGGTGGTTCCTAAAAAAATTTTAAAATATATCTTCCATAAGATTCAGCTATGATAGCAATGGTCAAGATATGTAATCAGCCTAGGTGTCCATCAACAGAAGAATGGACAAAGAGAGAGAGAGAGAGAAGACAGAGAGAAAATAATGAATTCAGACATTTAAAAAAATAGTACAGGCAATCATTCAAGCCTAAATAAAGAAACATTAGACAGGAACTCAAAATTTACTGGTAAGGTAACTTCATAGGTAAAGATGAAATAGAATATGTTTTTTTAGAGGGGGTTTGTAACTGATACTCTTCTATTTAAACTGAGGGACAACTATATAAAACACCAACTAAAAATCTATGCAGCTAGTCGTGGTGGTGCACACCTACAATCGCAACACTTGAGAGGCTGACACAGGAGGATGGAGGCCAGCCTGAACTACGTAAGGAGCTCAAGGCCAGCCTAAACTGCATAGCGAGACCCCGTCGCAAAAAACACCCAAACAACAAACAAACTAACCTATGCAGATCAATACACAATACATAAAGATGTATGAGTTTTTGTATACTTTTGAAATCCGATATTAAAACTAGTTTTTAAATATAAATTATGATTGTAATAGGAACACCTGGGACAACCATTATAATAATTAAAATACATATATAGTAAAAGAAAAAAGCAGGAAAATAACTCAGAAAATATCTATGTAATACAAAAGAAAACAATAATGGGGGAACAGAAGAACTGCAACAAAAAAGACATCAGACACGTATAAAACAAACAGTAAAATGGCAGTTACAATTTGTATCTTTTCAGTAATCAAATTAAATGTAAATGAATTAAACTTTTCATTTAAAGCTGTATATTGGTAGAACAGATTTAATGTAAATATGATCAAACTATTATGTACATACTCTATTCATTTTGAATTCAAAGACGCAAGTAGGATGGATTAGCAAACTATGGTACATAAATGAATCGATACATTGATATAGCCTTCAAAAGAAAGAAAATTCTGACACATACTAAAATATGGATGAACCTTGAAAACATGCTGAGTGAAATAAACTAATCACTAAATGATAAATACTATATGATTCACTTAGATGAGGTAACTAGGTGGTCTCAAATTCAGAGACCAAAAGCAGTATGTTGGTTGCTTGAAGCTGGGAGGAGGAGGTAATCAAGAGTTATTGTTTTGCTGGGTGTTTAGAAACAGGAATCTCTTTGGTTAAAAAAATAGTAATAGGGGATGGTGTGGTGGCACATGCCTGTAATCCCAGCACTCAGGAGGCTGAGGTGGAAAGATGACCATGAGTTTGAGGCCAGCTTGTGCTACACAGTGAGTTCAAGGCCAGGCTATACAGTGAGACCCTGTCTCAAAAAATACATATAGGGCTGGGGATTTAGCTCAGTGATTAGTGCTTGCCTTGCAAGCACAAGGGCCTGAGTTCGATCCCCGGCACCACGAAAAAAAAAAATACATATATGTATAAAACATATATATTATTGTTTTATGAGTACTGAGTTTTAGTTCTGCCAAGTGAAAAGAGATCTGTGGATGGACGGTGACAATAGCAAAAGAACATGAACATACTTAATGTTACTGAACCGTAATTTAAAAATGATTAAGATATTTTATGTTACAATTAGATATTAATTATTAATAGTTAAAATTATTAAATATTACTGTGGTTTTATTAATAAGCAACACCTAGTGCAAAGTTAAAAAACCATATATTTGGGAAGAGGAAAACAACACTAAATATTTAAAAGGTGCTTTAGAAAAACAGAAGTCAGTACGATCAATTTCAAATGCATAACATAAATCAGTGATTTTCAACTTTTCTTCTCCTTCCCTTATTCCATTTGAATGCTGACAGTCACCTTCAACTACAGTAGCTCATTTGGGATGTCAACAAGTAAAACCAGTCCAGCAATTATGGCTAGTAAGGGATTTAGAAGGAGCACGGGTCTCTGATATCAAAGAGCTGCCAAAAAGAACAATTAAACTCTCTTGCTGAAATCACTGTTAATTGGAAATTCTATTATATACACATGAACTTAATCTCTACTATTTAAGGGTTAAAAAAAACTACTTTCATAACATCACCCCTATATTTCTTTCTCTTTCTCTATCCCTTTAAAAACTTGTTTTTCTCTCTCTCTTTAAAATACTAATCTTTATTCCAAGTCTTTATTTGCCACCTATCTACCTTCCAGGGTATTGCAATCAGGTTTTATTTTCAAATAGAAACTGAAAAATACTCTGCAGTAGATTCTAATGCCCTACCCACTGACAAATAAATAGACCTTTATTTTTCTTGTCTTGTCCAAGGCACAAAAGACCGGGGTGAACTCCTTTCTCAGATAACATCACGCTTTTTGATTTTTCTTTTAAATTTTTCATTTCTTGTTACTCTGCCTAATCCCTAAATACCAGTTCTCCCTTTAACCTTATTATTTCTCACTTTATGAGCTGTTGTCTAACTGCCTGATTTTCAATGACTCTTCATGCCTTTCATGGGGGATGAAGTCTGATCTTGTCTTGGTCTGTGACATCTTCCCCTGAACTCTGTGATTATGAGCCTGTGCATACTATTTGGTATTGCACTTGCCATCTGGGATGCCCATCTGCATCCCTAGCCTGCTTGGTAAAATTCTACTCGATTTTATACAAGTCACCTCATCTGTGATACCTGATCTGCCTTCACCAAACTGAAGTGCTTTTAACTCTTTCTTTGTGCCTCATTTACTTATTAGTTTTTTGGTTTTTTTTCCTACTTCAGAGTAGGGGCCGTACAGATCTAATGTTTGATAAGTTAATGAGTCATTTATTCATCAATCTATAAAGCAGTACTAATTTGTGCCCCATTTGTCTTTATAAATGGTACTATTTTGAATTCTTAATTGTTTTAATTAAAATAAAAAGTATTGAGTGCCTATTGACTGCTACATGTTAAGGGCAGGTAAAAAAAAAAAGGCAATAAGACCAAGTGCTGCATTGCTAACTCAAAATTTCAAAGGACTCTGATTTTACTTATTTTTTGGGTCCTGGAGCTCGAACTCAGGGCCTTGCTCTACCACTTGAGCTAAATTCCCAATCCAGGACTCTGATTTTAAATGCCTTTGTGTCTAGTTGAGAGAGTTGAGAAAGCATAGATGAGAAAACATGAGAAATCTGTGATAATTCAAGTAGAAAAGAGGAAAGAAAACACAGATCAACTATACTCTTGAGGGTAAAATCACTGAAAACACAAAGACAAGCAAAAAGTGGGATAAGAAATTTTATGATAGACCACACCAAGGAAATATGAAAAAAAAAAAAACAACTAACCTGAAGAGTAGTAACAAATGACAGACTATACACTTGGGGTAACAATTTAGACATTTTCACTATTACTATAAGCTTAAGTGGTAAAATCTTATATCCATTTATATCTTTAGGTATATTTAATATTAATATTATTCATCGGAAGTGAAAAAAGAATTAGTGACACTGAATTAAAAACATTTATGTTGCTTATTGTTTTCAATCGCCTGTAGCTCACTTTTGTTTGCTTTTTATTCCAGTGTGGTCTGTGATAGTGTTCTTCCTATGAGAGAAAGTTATTACATTTTGCAGAGTTTTTCAACTTCCTATTCAGTTTCAGCTTCCAGATATTTCTGAAAATATCTTCTACAAATCACTCTCTTTCACAGGATTATCTCTATTTGTCAATAATGAAGACCTTGTATTTTTGCCAGTTGCAGTGTCACTTTTCCTATACTGTTACTGCAAAGGGTGCTTGATCTTTTGCTTCTTCTGTACAGGACAGTTAAGTTTATAATTAGAATTCGAGCTTAAAGTGGGTCCGCCACTGGATAAAACACGATGCTGCTTTACAGCAATCTCATGTGAATATTCCCTGCTGCTACGGTATTCAAGTTTGTGCCCACCCAAAAATCAACTTTTTAAAATCCTAATCCCCCACGTGAGGGTGTTGGGAGGAGGATTCCTCTGGGAGGTGATTAAAAGACATGAGGGCAGAGCACGTAAGAAACAGTGAGAAAACACCATCACACAAGAAAGTGCACCTCAATAGAACCTGACCATGATAGCACTCTGATCCAGGCCTTCCCAACCTCCAGACCAGTAAGGAACAGATTTCTGTTGTTTATTTAAAAAAAAATTATAATATAATTAAATCTTGACAAATGCTACTGTAAAATTTTAATTTAGTTAAAAAGATTTTTTGCACATTTAATCTGCTGGAAGATAAAACAGGTAAAACTCTTCAAGAGATAGGTGTAGGTAAGGACTTCCTGAACAGAACCCCAAGTATACAAGAAATACCATCAAGAGTAAAGAAATGGGATTGTATTAAATTAAAAAGCTTCTGTACAGCAAAGGAAACGACCAACAGAATGAAGAGACAACCTACAGAAGGGCAAAAAAAGTTTGCCAACCACTCTCAGACACAGGATATATAAAGAACTCAAAAAGTTAAGACTCCCCAAATAAAAGACCCAATCAAAAAATGAGCTACTGAAATGAACATACACTTCACAGAAGAAGAAATACGAATGGCCACTAAGTACACGTACAAACATTCAGCCTCTTAGGCCATCACAGAAATGGAAATCAAAACACCACCAAGATTCCATCTTACTCCAGAAAGAATAGCCACCATTGAGAAATCAAAAAACTACAAATGCTGGCAAGGGTGCAGGAGAAATAGATCCCTTTTACGTTGTTGGCAGGAATGTAAACTAGTAACCACTATGGTAGTCAGTAAGGCAATTTCTCACAAAACTAAAAATAGAAATTCCATTTGATGCAGATTTTCTCCTTCAAGGGGAAATACATTACAGTGGTTATATGCATAACCATGTTCATAGCAGCACAATTTGTAATAGCTAAAGCTTGGAAATGACCTATATGTTCATCAACAGATAAACAGATAAAGAAAATGTGGTATTTAACACAATAGAGTACTACTCAGCTATTAAAAGGGACCAATTTGAGTTATTTGTAGGAAAATGAATGTACTTTGAGACTATAATGCTTAGTGAAATAAATCAGACACAGAAGCTCAAATATTGCGTAGTTTCTCTTATATGAGAAACTCAAAGTATAAATAAGGAAAAAACAGATGGTGGAGGAAACAGGGAGACAGACATTTTGCAAATGGGAAAGGGATGGAGGGAATGGGGATGGAGAACAGAGGAGGTAGGGGAAGTAAAAAGGATTAGAATGCATTATGTACCTGTACTAACTCTCCAAGATGACTGTATTAGTTATCCATAGCAAACACATGCTAATAAAAAAAATTAAGTATTTTTGAAGCAGGTCTCACTATGTTGCCCAAGCTGGGCTCAAGCAATCCTACCAGAGGCTAATGAGTGTGGGAGATGCATGCACTACTGCACCCAAAAGAAGAACGTTTGAAATGAGTTCCTGGAAGTAATAGAGATCAATGCAAAAGGACTCTGGCCTTGAAGCCGGAAAACCTGGGTTCATATTTGTCTGTAATAAATCACTTTTTTGAGCCATAAAGACTTCATAAAGGAAGGACGGCCTTTATATCTGCCTGTCTTACATAGATGTTGCAACATCAGACAATATTATACATATGAGAAATTTATCAGTATGCACATATACATACACATGGCCTAGATTTTATAAGGACATGAAATATATTTATGCTATTTAACTAATGAAATGCTTTTTATTTTAAGTTCTTAAAGCACACTACCATAACCTCTCTACCTACCAAGTTCTGCTAAGAATTTGGCTTACATTGGTTAATAAAATAGAAATCGCAACCTTAGGCAGTAGGCATAGAAGTATTTCACAAACAATTAGATATTAAAATGTTAATTCTTCATATTCTTTAAAATATTAGATTAAAAAATAAGAGTTGGGGAGAATATTTGTGTACCAGGAAAACACGATAGCCAAAGCTATCAAGTTTAAAAACCTGAACATTTGTGATTCTACCCAAAGTGAAAACAAACAGATCTACAGGACTGCTAAAATAGGTCATATGTTACTTAGCAAGAAATCTATTTAAGATTAACACTTGTGTGCCTCTAGCATGTCGCAGGAAAAAGTAGCAGAGCTGTGGATGCTACTGCCTCTTTGACCATGTGTTGTCATACACCAGTTTTTGTACTGGTTCATTCCACCAACTTCTTCTATTGGTTAGATTTTAAGATCAGATTATCAAGAAAATTTTAGAAACATAACAATGCAAAGCACTTAAAACAAAATGACATCAATGGCAAAAACAAAAGATAGACAGATATCCAAAACAACTCAAAAATATTGGTATCAAAGAATTCAGGATAAGATACTGTACATTAAATACCATATAGGGCCATTCTTCATTGACAAGAAGCAAAAATTGCATTAAGCGTATGAAATTAAGGAACTTTTGGGTCAAACAGCCCTGAAATCTATAAACTAAAACTCACTGAAACTAAAGGCCTGTGAGAAACATCCTTTTTGCGAGAGATTAACATACTACTTATCTTCAATTGATCAAACACACAAAAATGAAGTAATCGTTTTGGGGCACAGATTCTGAAAGATCTGAAAAAATTAAGTATACTTTGTGGATATTAATGAATATACAGTGTGATATAAAGAGACTGCAGAAATATTTATGAAAACTAATAATTTGCTAAAGTATTCAATATTAAGTATTCAATATTCAATATTAAAAGTCAGACATTAAGCCACATGACCTAACCACAATACAGATAATGAGAAATTAGTTAGCTATATAACAAAACAAAGAAAAATCTCTCAGGTACACATAAAGTTAGGAACAAAACACTTCTTATTAATTTGGTCAAGGAAGAAATCAAAACTGTACTTTCCTACTATAAAAGATAATGGCAAATTGTGACAACTCATATCCATACCAATGGGACACAGTCAAAACAGATTCAGATTCACAGATAAAAATGTTCAAATGCTAAATATGAAAGAATGAAATAAGTCATCATTTCATTTAAAGAGTAAGACAAAAATCCAAGAAATAAAGAGGAACAAAAATAAAGGCATTTAATAAATGAAAAAAAATTTTTTCTTAAAAAAAGGAAAACTGAATTAAAATAAACTATGGCCTAGGAAAACTTGAAGAGGGGTAAAGAAGTCCCAAAATGGAAGTATCAAAAAGTAAATAAAATATAGAATATATTAAATGGAAAAGTATATATACTATTATGCTAATATATGTGAAAATATGAAATAAATTTTAGAAAAACAAATGATCAAAATTGACTAGTGAAGTAAAAACCTAACCAAAACACAAACATTTTTCAAAAAATTTTCCAAAAAGACTCCAGGCCTAGATGGTTTTATACTCAAAATTCTCTAAAACTTTTAAGAATGAGCAAGTCCCATGTCATGAAACTGTTCCAGAGCACGGTTTCCCTAAAATTTCCCTAAAATTTTAGGGAAAGAGTTCCAAATTCATTTTACAAAACTGGCCTATCCTCAAATGAAAACTGGCCTACCCTCAAATGAAAACACGATAAAGCATAAAAGAAGAAATTTACAGACCAAATTCACTTATGACTGCAAAGATCCTAAATAACTTTTTTCTTTTTAAGAGTAGGAAATTTATTGAGAGAGAGAAAGAGAGCTCCTGAGAGACAGGAGGGGGCCTGAATGGGTTGCCCAATATCCTAAATAATATACTTAAAAATAGAACTCAATGATACAAGATTATAAATCTTGATAGGAAGACATTAATTTTCTGACTGAAAAAGCTTGTATGTATATTAGATAATATTTTCATGAACGAGGGCTGGGGATTTAGCTCAGTGGTTAGAGCACTTGCCCAACAAGCATAAGGCCCTGAGTTTGATCCCTGGCACAAAAAAAAAAAAAAAAAAAAAAAAAAAAAAAAAAAAAAAAAAAAAAAAAAAAAAAAAAAAAAAAAAAAAAATCATGAACGATAGCACAGCATTAAGTCAAACAAGCAGTGCAAAATAATCTCAACAGATGCCCAAAATGTCAATTTTAAGAATCACTTCTCATAAAAATATACTTGTGGTCAAGTATAAATGATGTATCCTTAATTAGAAAACTTGCTGTAAGAGAAAATGATGTTTATTATTGCAGTGGTACCTCAGTTCACAAATTTGATTCTTTCTACGATTCTGGTTGCAAACCAAGTTGGACAAGAACAAAGAACATAATCAAATTCAACAGTTAGGTGCATTGCTGACCCTGTAGGGAGATTTGATTCAGGTCTCATCCAGTTCAGTTAGCAACCAGAATCATGGAGGGAATTGAGTTCATGAACCGATGTACTACTGTTTATTTAAAGTTAGAAGGAAAAGTCTAATGCCAGTAACAAAATATAGACAATGGACAAAGTACACAGGATAAACTAACTAGAAAATTCAAAAGTAAAAACTAAATAAGGACTGAACAGCTGGGCATGGTGGCGCATACCTGTAATCCCAGCACTTGGGAGGCTGAGGCAGGAGGACTGCTACAAGTTTGAGCTCAGCCTGGGCCACATAGTGAGTTCAAGGCCAGCCTGAACTACATAGCCTGACCCTGTCTGAAAAAAAAAAAAAAGGGACTACAAAAATTCACTAAGTACGAAATGTACAACATAAAGACTGCCTATAAAATGAAACAAATGAACAATAAAAAACGAAAAAATATATATTTTTCATAATAAACATGAAAAAAACAAAGGAAAATAATTAAAATTTACTGATGAGCATGAGGAAAATGTAAATTAAGAAACATTTCTAGTCTGAACTTTTAAAAATAAAATTTTAAATTAATGAAGATTGAATAAAAATCCCTGTGGGGTTTTCTTAAATTAGAAAAGTGATTTGCAACTTCCTGTCAAAGTATTAACTGATCAGAAGATAAAACCAAGAAAGACTGTGAAATGGAAGGGTAAGGAGGAAAGACTGATCATACCAGCTATGTAAAATATTTAAGAGTTTAAGAGCTGAAATACTGTACTTAAATATGATATTGGTATAAGTATCATAATAAAGTCCAGGAGGCTCTAGTAAATGACGGTTACATTACAGATTAGTGTTGAGAGGAGAATTATTCAATAAAAAGCCTGGCATAAACATTGGAAGAAAAGTAAAATTAGTACCTTATCTAATGGCATTTACTAAAAAAAAAAAGCAGATGAACTAAAGGTTATAGGTGAAAAGTAAAATAAAAAATAACTAGGAAAAACACAGATCCACGTTCAGCATAATGGCATGGGAAAGATCTTTTTAAGCATAATAGTAAGGCTAACTGTGAAAAAAGTAGAGAGGTCAGACTTCTAAAAATTGAACTAAAATTACATAACCATGTTGGAAAACACTTGTATTTTAATATTAATTAATGTCTTTAATGTATAAAGGCTCATAAGCATTAAGAAACAGACACATAAAAAGCAAGAACGGACTAAAGGAAAAAAATGCATTTCATGATAACAATTATATAATGTTTAGCAACTAATCCCAATTCTGGTTAATCTACACTCAATTGTAGTCCAGGATATTTACTGCAACTTTAAATCCAACTGTCTCCTCCCAAGAACTGCATAAATAGTGGGGCTAAATCTGGTTAAACAAAAAGAGTAAATACATAAAAGAAGGTAGTAAAAAAACTAAGTGGAAATAAACCAATGGGGTTATTTTTAGATACCAAGATTACAACAACTATTTTTCTTCTTTATACATTTGTAACTGTAAGCATATTCATATGAATATGTTTTTGTAATGAGAAAAATACTGTAAAATAAAAGCATTAATAATCATTTTATAAATATGATTATCAATTATCATATTCAAGGTTCAATAAATTAAAAAATTCAGGGTTTATAAATTAAGCTATCTTTGCATGTAAATCTCCTTAAAGCTTTTTATTAATATCTTAATTTAGCATAAAAATAGTTAAAAGAAGCTACTTATTACTAGGATTATATCTGCTTTTTCCTCAAAAAGATTTTGAATTTTTTTTTAGGTGCTAGGCATCAAACTCAGGGCTTCATGCTTTCTAGGCAAGGACTCTACTACTGAACTAAAACCTCAACCCTACATTTTTATTTTAATGACTATTAAGAGAATTGATTTTCATATAAAGACATTTAAATATCACTGCAGTGAATTATAAAATGGTCCATACGCAAAAGCAACAGCTTGAAATAAATGTATATTTCAGATTAATAAGGTAACTGTTTCTAGTAAATGTAACAGAACCAATTTGTTCTGTCAGGTTTATAATCAGAAAACTTCATTTAGGGACTTTAAATAGGAAAATGAAGTCTTTGGAAAAGACAAGTCTCTCAAATTTTCTCTAAAAATCATTACTGATAGGAAGTGTTATCTGTGTCAAAGTACAATCTCACCTTCTGTTATTTAACATTTTGTTTTCAAAATAAAATATGTAACTATATTGTATTTGGTTTTGTAAGACTCCACAATTTAAAAACTTTTGCTATGTCCTAATACAATGTACTTTAATCTACTTTTCTGTAGTCTTTCTATATTTTTATATCTATCAAATTACTTCAACTGACATGGTAAATTAGGGTTTTAGGCAATGAGCACTCAGCTGAGAGGAATCTGAAGCTTTTACCTGCATCCATCCTGTGGACACACAACATAACTTTCCTAGCACATATCATGTTAACTGTGCTGTGTCTTTTACAACATCCATATTATTTTTGTTCATGTATACTAATCATATGTAAACTAATTCATACTTTGAGAAGCTTATTTATTCACATTAAGAAGAACACCTAGCTAAATAATACGAGTAATGTGTGTAAACATTTTGGATGTTTTCTACCACTTTGATATCCCTCAAATTTAACAGGTTTGCCTCCTCACATGGTACCAAACGATGAGTCTCATATACCTGTCCCTGACTAGTTTTGCAACACTTGGAGAGTCACTGATTTTCTCTGGGATTCAATGTGCCATCTATAAAATGGAAACAAGACTGTAAGAGAAGATACGGAAACTGTATTATAGATATAAAGACCAGGTTCCATCTTAATAACCTTTAATATCAAATTAATGCTTACTCTGTGTAGGCACTATAGGGAACACAACGGTATATTCTAATAGTGAAATCTTTTTATGTACTAAAATACCCACACTCATACTTTGTGTATGAGAGGCATAATCATTATGATGATAACGAGAGGCATAATCATTAGCAAAATTCTTTCCAATTCCATGAATGAAAGTGCTATTTCTTATATTACCAAAAATTTTCCTTATCTACTACTTCCTTTTTAAACCATAGACTGTTTAAATCACTTCATTTTATCTCCATAGCTCTTTAATAATCTGCAAATAAATTGCTCCAAATTGAAGCTCTTATTACTTCCTGAGAATGTGATGTTTGGATCTCTTTTGCTTAGGAAAGATTTGCAATTTTTCTCTTTTCTCCCAACCCACCCTCACAGTACTGGAGAGTCAATCAAAGGCCTTCACACTGAGCTACATCCCTAAGCCTTTTTACTTTGAGACAGAGTCTAAATTGCCTTGACTGGGCTCAAATCTGGGATCTTACTGCCTCTTCTTTCAGAGTTCTAGAATTACAGGTATGTATCACCATGCCTGGCTAACGTTTCTTAAAAAAAAAAACACAAAATAAGTATTTATGTGAAACTTAGAAAAAGATTTCAAGGAAAAATTCAGAATACTAACATAGAAAAATATAACCAAGCCTTGTCCAAGGCAGGAAATTTTTATGAACATACGGACTGTTCTCATGGGCTAGAGTCACATTTGTGCAAATGTAGGGTACTGTCTCTACTGATGATACAAAGAGTAGTACAGTGGAAAGACATCACTTAAAAAATATATGAATATCCTGGGTTCCCTTATTAGTCCTTATGAAAAATCATATATTCATTTGTGCAATTTGTCTTACGGGAAACTAGCAAAACAGCACAGTTAGTTCTTCAACATTTCCTACTTCAGAAAACTTCTACAATTTTAAAGCTAAAAGAGGGCTGGGGATTTAGCTCAGCGGTTAAAGTGCTTGCCTTGCGAGCACAAGGGCCCGAGTTTGATTCCCAGCACCAAAAAAATATACATAAATAAATAAAGCTAAAAGAAATCTCATGCGTCTTCAATTGCTTCATTTTGTGGATGGGCCAACTGACAAAACGAATAGTCAAAAGGCTTGTCTACGTCATACGAGTTTATTGACAGAATCTATTCTTTTTATCTTCAATCCAGGGTTTCTTCAACACATCTCACAAATAGCCTCTTACTAGATTCCTATTTGCTTTCTGAAGCTTCATCTGTTTTAATTATCTTATATTCCTTATGAGGACAAAGGCTGTGTCTCTCTTACTCATCTCAGATTCGAAATTTAACATGTCTGACACACAGTGGATATTCAAGTCTATGGTAGATTGAGAGAATGAGTAATGCGGACCACATACACACTCAGTTTTAACCTTTCTAAAGAGAAACAAATGCTACGCTTGCTTCAGCAGCACATGTACTAAAAAGAGAAACAAATGCTAAAGTTTTCCAGTTTAACTCTGTGTTCTTGATTATTTCAGATATTTTTCTCTAGCCTCTTTTCCCAGTTCCATTATGTTTCTTTTAGGAAGATAGTAAGAATTCAAAATGAAGGTAGAAAGCTTTCTTTCTACATACTAATAATCTCAATAGTGTAATTCTTTTGCATTGTCTTACATTGGTTAACAACAGCATTTAACAATTTTCTTCCAAATTACATAATTACTACACATTGTAGATTTGGTATTTCAGTAACTAGAAAAATTTGGATTTGTTTACTGTGTCAAAATAAATTCTCCCTTTCAAATAAATTATAAAAATTTAAGCAAGGCTGGATGTAGCACCTTTTAACTTTTTCTTATATCTAGAGATACCTTTCTCCTCCATATTTTTGTTCCCAGTATGTAAAGAAATAATCTGCATAATCCAATTTGTCTGTGTATAATATGTGCTAGTTACTGAACCCTCTTATCCTTGAATAACTAATCCACATTTTTTGGTTGGCATGGAAGATTAAAGAATTTTTGTTTAATGAAAATGGCTTTTAATAGGTCCAAGTAAAAAACATGTTTTTCTTTACCAATCTATTTGTTGTCTTTTACTGTCCCTCGAAGCCCAGACACACTTTTCCTGTGATCCTTAAGAACACTACAGGAATCTTTTTATTCAGAAAGCCTATGCTGTTATCCTCTACCTGTAGACATACTGAAGAACTCTAGAAAAAGCCCTTTATTCAGTAATCCTGCCCTGTATTACACACTATCACAGAAGCTTACTGGTGGGAGAACAGAGATTTCTAAGTGCAATTCCCGAAAGTCGGTTTGATACTCACCAATGATAAAACAAATTATTGTGGACAAGTATAGTATTTAACTTCTCTACTATGGCATGTTTTATACATATTATACTCACTTATATTCATCATAGACTTCCTGTTTTGGCAGTGAAGTCTCCGGATGTTCTTCTAGAGTATTCCGAATCCAAGAAAAGGCATGCATTTGCTGTGCCCGACTAGATGACATGGCATTCTGATCACTATTCATAAAATAAATACATATTTAAAAAAATTTTTAGCTGGACTAGACGGCAATTTATTGATCATTTTTGAGTCAGGTCTAAATAATGTATTAAAGAACTGTGCAGAAACTCATTAAAATTGACCAAACCAAAGTCTAATGTATACACAAACTGCCCACCTCTGCTTGTGAGCCATGTTTTACAGCAAGCTTTAGACTGAGGTTATTACCCAATTCCATTCCTGTGTGGTTTCTAAAGAATCATAGGAGGTGGCATGACAACAGTAGGTAATGGTTTTGGAAAAAATTACCTCTGATGGCTGTCCACTCACTTACTTATTTGTTCATTTGCTTATACTCGGAAATCATGAAATGCTTAAAACAAATATTATGGAAAATTGTTTATTTTCTATTTGTTCAGCGTACTTAAAAAATATACCATATGGAAGTAAGTACCTTGAAATCTTACTAAAGCACTCGATTCTCCACAATGGAATTCTTACCAGAGAGATCCTGAAAGGACACATCTACAATCTTTCCGGTAAGGCTAACATGCCCACTAAACATCCTAAGTTTTTATTACACGGCAGTACCACTTATAAATTGATCCCATGAACTGAACATCAATGACAGCATGATGAAAGCTGCTTTACTGATCCACCTCAGGTACCGTAAGAATAATTCGTTTAATTTCAAAGAAAATACTGAACAGTATCTTCTTTGGGCTTTAAGACACTCAGGCTCTTAAAACATATTTATCATGAATTCATGTTTCATATTGGTAATTTCTTTTTTCTTTTACATTATGTGATGTACTTACCTGGCTGCACCTCAAAAAAAATTCCTCCACCTTACTTCTTGCAATACTTATCCATTTATTCTTTTGCTTTCTGTGCAATTTTTGTAATCTCTCATACTGCATAAATATATCCATCTGCCTATAAAACGTAACTTAAATCTCACTTTACAGCAAATAGCTATATAAATGAATTTGCAAAAAATGCAGGCACATACTTAACTAAGTATCATCAAAGACTCAAACAATCTATTGTTTTACCATTCTGTTCGCTGATGATTTTAGGAATATTTTAAAATATTAACAACCACAGCAAACATAACACACATATATCCTAGGGATGTTCTACAAACAATGTAATTATAGTGAAGATAAGAATAGGCATACCTTTTCTCTCCACTGCTGAGACCAGAAGGCAGCTGAAGGTAGAGGTAGAGTTTCTCTAGGTCTGTAAACTTCTCAACTTCTTGCTAGTTGCAAAGGATTAAAAAGAAGGATCATTTTTAGTAACACTTGTTTTCCTCCCAACAAAATGTACTAATATCTCCCAAACCAATTTTAAGTTTAAATTTAAAACTGATGCAGTGTGCTGGGAATGTAGCTCAGTGGTTAGAGTGCTTGCCTAGCAAGCACAAGGTCCTGAGTTCCATCCTTGGTACCAAAAAACACCAAAAAACAAACAACAACAACAACAACAAAACCCTGATGTAATGAATCACCTGCCAATCAAAGCAAAACACAGCTTTTTTCTCACCATTAAAATAATACAATTAAATTGTCAAATGCTTTCATCACAGCATATAAGAAATTATCAGAATACGATACTTCCCCATTAATTCTTACAGGTGTAAATAAAATCAAAGATCAGTGCTAGATGAAAGATCCTCATTTTAATCTTGTTTAACAGGGGGTTTTAAAGAACTGCAGGACAATTACTGGACCAGGAGTTAAGAGAAATACTCGTTAGGTAGACTAAGCATTAACTGAAGTAGCTATGGCTCTGGCAAATTTTTCTTTTAACTGTAAAACAGATGACATGATTTCTAGGATCCTTCTCTAACTCTCAAATACCTAGAACAGGTGATGGATGTTGTTGCTGTTATCTGTGGATAAAACAGGTTAAATACAATGAAATAAAACCAATATTCCTTTCTGGACTATGCAGATGTAATTACTCTTTGACTTGGAAGAGCAGCCACTATTTAAAGAACTTATTTGTAAGATTCTCTATTGCTACTGTTCTGCAACCACATCATTGTGTCTATAAATATACTCTTTTTTTTTTAATAAATATACTCTTTAAAATTCCTCTTATACTCTTCCTTCCCAGGTGAGTTTGCCACATAACAGCTTTAAAAGGGCAACAAATTCTGTTACGATAAACATACCTATGGTGAAAATTTGGTAGCCTACTTCAAGCAAAACTCCACTGCAATGTAGACAGATTACTGGCATTTCTGTGGCAGAATTTATTGTCTTAATAAAGCACAGCTTAAACACAGATCCAGTTTTTGAAAAGGCTTTTAATTGAGCCTACTATTCTTACCAAAAGTCACCTACAAAAGTTAAATCTTAGAACTCGCTCATAGAATGATTTAAACTATGGGTAACATGCAAATAGCTCCTAAAACTACATTCTTAAAATCCTGTTGTCTATGTGTATTCTCTGATTATAGATTTACAAGTTTACCTTCTCTGAAAGGACACTACAAATACCCTTGTTGTGACTGTTACTTATCATCACCTTCTTTTCTCTATTTTCCAGAGAGTCTGGTTTTAGAGTATGTTTAATTCTGTTCTTCACAGTACAGTCCACATAATTCTATTTTTAGACTTCTCTTTGCCCCATATTTTCCTGATCTCTTTACTGGGCTAGGTTTTTAGCTGTCTTTCTTTCGATAATGAAAGAGAACTCACTTGCTCGTTAGCTTATTTATTTTCCGCCACGGTCACATATTATATAAGGTAACTATGAACCTATACTGTATACCATGAATCAGAGAAAGACTGAACATAATACCACACGCATAAGCAATACAACACAGTTTTTGTCCTTAAGGACTTACAATGCTACTTATATTATTAAAATGTCTAATGGTCTCTCTTCTTTAATGTGTCTTACACATGGTTTCTAAAATACTTTTTGTCAAATACTATTAACAACTTCCGGTTCCTCTCAACAATGCCTATAATATTTAAATCAAAGAAGGTTATGTTATAAAAATAAAACATGTTATTATGGACAAAGTCTGAGAAAATATAATAAAAATGACTTTTGATAACTAAGAATAAAAATATCTCATACTGTTGATAATATCTGAGATTCTACATAGTTTTCAAATTTTACATATACTGAAGAAAACAATTAGAAAAATTCCAATACTCTAAATTAGGATAAAGCACCAGAAATGATTTAAAGAAGGATGTACAAAAGTATGTTTGGGAAACATTAAACTCAGTGTCCTGTTATTATTTTTTTCTTACTTCAAACAAAAAACTTCTACATGTTCTAGTATTTCATTTACTACTTGGAGTTCAGTACACAAAAGAGTAGCACTAAATCTGATAGAAATTCTATGAAGCAAATATAGACAAAATGTCCCAAATGTGTACTAATAGCATTCGAGTCCAGCAAGGCTGAGTTTACCACAAAGATTATCGGTTTTGGATGTACTATGTCATTCACTGCTAATTATTGGCTTCCAAAACACTGTTCATTGGTCAACTGAAGACCCTAACCTTGTTTGATTATCAAGGCAAGTATATCATATGGCAAGGGCGCCAAACATCGGATTATTTGGTATGCTTTGTGAAAATTTAAGTGTCAGAAATGAAAGCTGGCTGGGCATGGTGGTGCATGCTTGTAATCGCAACACTTGGGAGGCTGAGGCAAGAAGATTGCTGCGAGTTCAAGGCCAGCCTGGGTTACACAGAAAATTCAAGGCCAGCCTGAATTACATGGTGAGACCCTGTCTCCAAAAAAAAACCAGTCTTCTGTTCCATGTTGAGATTCACTGAATGTCAAAAGCAAACATGTTTGGCTGGACTTATAAAATGAAGGCTAATGGTATTGTACCTATACAACATTAGAGAAAAGATCAACTTCATAAACTTCTTAAAATTGTATTTTTTAAATTCAGCTGTGAAAGTACTGATACATGCTACGATACGGATCAATCTTGAAAGTGTTATTCTAGGTAAAAGAGGCCACATACTGCATGAGTCAGTTATACGAAATGTCCAGAAGAGGCAAATTCATAGAGCAGCGATGGCAAACCCTTTAGAGTTTTCAATGACCCACACAGCCCGCTGCAGCACGCATGCCACAGATTCACTACCACTGCCACAGATTCACTACCACTGCCACAGAGACAGAAAACAGTGATTGCCAGAAGCTTCAGAAGAGTATGAGGACTACTTGCTTCATGGCACAGGGTTAATTTCCTGAGGGTGATGCAAAGGTTTTGGAACTAGGCAGAGGCAGTGACTGTGAATGTACTAAAAACGATGGAATGGTGTATCTTGTATGTATTTTACAATTAAAAAGCTAAAAATTTTAACAGAGCTTGTTCTATATATGACCTAAAACTTCAAATGACATATATCAATATCCCTACACCCCAAGGCTTAAAAATTTCCATTTTCTTGAGTTGAAGAAGTTACATTCTCAAAGTGAAGACATGAAAATGGCTTCCATTGTTGGGGAAACCTCAAGTATTAGTTGGTCTATTGAACAAATTAGGTGATAATTCACAGAAACGTGAGGATAGGGAAAGGACTTTTCCCTATAATCAGAAAAGCCTTCATTTGCTTGTCTTTAGAATAGTATTCAACTAATTTTGACACTTCCAAGGATATTAACCAAGACATGGGCAAAAAAAAAAAAAAAAAAAAAAAGGCTAAGAAGCCATAATTTTTTTTTTGGAAATACACAATCTTGGTGTTCTTTTTTACTTAATTTTTAAAAAAAAGCAAAAACAAAACAAGACCTAGGGGCTGGGGATTTAACTCAGTGGTTACAATGCTTGCCTTGCAAGCAAAAGGCCCTGAGTTCGATCCCCAGCACCAAAAAGAAAACAAAATAAACACCCAAAAAAAAAACCCTAGTTAAAAATTCAACTCTGAAACTTTGTATACATGATCTTACAATATGCCTGATTGTTCTTCTACTTAGGGCCATAGCATTTACTCAGAGAAGTGTTCAATTTGTACTCAGTTAATTTGCCTTTACTGATTCTTTAATGTTTTCCAGTAACTAGTTATATTCTCCCTCTCAACTAGACTGAAGATCCTATTTAATCCAAATTCCATCCCTCTGTGAGGCAATATACTCAAAGACCGAAACAGACACGTGGAAACTCTTTTAATACCTGTATTTTAATAACCCATTTAGTTTTTTTAATGTATTACTACAAAGTACTTCAAATGAAGTACAGAAAGTAGGCATGCATGTATCATTCTCCTTATTTCAAAGATGCCTTTTGTCAGTTGTTTCAACTTTATCTCTTTAACAGTATATACAACAAATACTATCACTGTAATTATTACCATATGAAACAAAACCAATTCCATTCATTTCTCTACTGAAAGATAATTACTGCAAAGTTTTACAATTTCAAATCTGCTGCAACGAAAATCCATGTCCTAGTGGGAGTTTTCAGTAAGACATGTGCCTAAAAGTAGAAATATTTAGTCATAAAAACTATGTATCTTCAACTTACATCCTTATCATTTTCAAAAATTTCCCTAAAACTGTTTTATCAAGTTGTACTTCCAGCAGCAATGCTACAATTTTATTGAATCTTATGGGTGTGAAAAAAAATTAAGAGTGTTTTGTGGTTCTGAGTGATGACACTGAGTATTTTTTTTTTTTTTTGTGGTGCCGGGGATCGAACTCAGGGCCTTGTGCTTGCTAGGCAAGCACTCTAACCACTAAGCTAAATCCCCAGCAACACTGAGTATCTTCCTATTACTTATCATCTGTGTTTCAACAGAGTGGCTCTCAAATTTTAGCATGTATCGAATTGGAAAGTTGAATGAAAGAAGAGACTGTAGGGCCCAACTTGCGGAGTTTCTGAGTCAGCAGGTCTGAGTGTTTGGAACCCGGACACCAGCTAGTTCCCAGTTGGTGGTGTGACTCAGTCAGAAAGGTCATGACTAAAGAACCACTGTCCAAGAAGCTTTTGTGTATTTAAAATTGAGGACACTTGTCATGTAGTCTGTATACTCTAATTGTTGTAAGTGCTGCTAGGGTCGTCTTCTACTTACAGCTTCTCTGTTCACTTTGTTTTTGGAGTCTCATTTAACACAGAGGCTTTTTGTTTCGAGGCAGTCAAATATATGTATCTTCTCCATTCATAATCAGATGTTATTGTGTCTTACTCTTGAAATCTTTATTTTGGTGTCATAAAGATATTATCCTTTCTTTTTAAAGATTTAAGATTTTTGTTTTTCACACTTAAGGTTTTAATATATATAAACTTTATATATATTTTGTCCATGCCCTGAGACCTTGTGGAGGAAATTTCAAGGCAGCTGAAGATGTGGGCTATGGCACAGAGACTACTGGTTGCTTTGGGACAGATTCACAGTGAGAATCAAGAGCAAAACACAGAGCTGAAAGATTTGGAAAATTTGCAGTTTGGCCAAAAAGGAATGCTATGTAAAGTTGAGACCAAAGAAGGTGCCACTGTCGGAGAGATTAGCCTTGTTAAAAAGAAACCAAGGACCTTGCCCCAAAACAACAGGAAAGATACCTTGATGGATTATCAAGGAATTGGCCAGACTCCACCCACTACAGGTTCAAGGATATAAAGGTGTACTCATCAGACTGTGCTCAGAAGAGAGCACTGGGGTACCCTGCATGCACAGGACCACTTAGGAAATTGTTTCCTCAGGATTCATTTCACTGTGCTCAGCCATCCAGGCACTCAGAGGCTGCTAACAACCATGGTCCAAGTGGGCCCAGCTACTGCTCAAGTGGATGAGACCTAGGTGTTGTCCATGTGATGCTAGTTTGCAGGCAAACAGAATGCAATAGTTATGGGGTCATGAAGGTGTCCATCAAGGTTTCAAAGGAAGGCGTGGGAGGCCAAGCAATGCATGACAGAATCAGAGTCCCTACAGCCTGACAGGGTGATGCGTGAAGCTGTGAGTGTGAAGCCAAAGCATCAGTGGAGGGCCCAGCAAGCTGAAGATGCCAAGGATATGGGGTATCTGCCAAGGAAAGCCACAGGCAGAAAACAGAGCCATTCAGAGAGAGGCCTTATGAGCTGCACCTGGCAAGGCCATAGGAATGGTGCTACTGCTGAAACAGGATACAACAAGAACCATTTCTAGGGATGATATTTCTCTTTATAGTTAAATTCTACAAAATTGACCACCATGTAACATTTCTCTAGAGCACCCAGGTGAGGCAACGGATATTAGTGATGTTTCTGTATGCTATATAAAAAGACCCTAGGGTTCTTCTAGTAATGGCAGTAGTGGTGGGGACATCAGCAAGAAGGACAAGGTTTCTATCTTCCTAGTCACTGTGTTTTTAACTTTTTCAGCATGGAAAGAAATGGTAGTTGCTACCATCACTTCCAAAAAAACTAGATTTCAACTTGGTTCAAGACTACAAAACTACACCCTTAAAACAAATGAAGAAACATCAGTTTTTTAATCCCTATCACTCTGCTCCTGGTGATTTTTTTCTTATCTCTAGAACTTACTCTTCCTTATTTTGAAATGACTTAAAAGTATGAATATAGAAGAATTAACATACTATAATAATTCATTTGTTTTCTATCAGAACATACTTTGAATATAAAGATATTAATGAAAGTTGAATTTCTTCTAGGTAATGATAACAGATTACCATTAAACTTTTTCCTGTTTAAGACAATAAAATGAATTTGAAAGCTACCTGACAGTGGTTAGGGAAGTTTTTATAATTATGAAAGAGAAAAGTTACCAGAACTCATGACTTGGACTGTAGTGGCAATTCAGGCCACCTGAGTGCTTAACCAGAGAAAAAAACAAAAGCAGTAATAATTTTTTTCCCCATGCTAATGAAGGATAAAATAACTGAAGGATTTAATGTAAAAGAAGGAGAGAGAGCCTGAGGTAGGAGGATCATGCTATTGAGGTCAGCCTGGGAAACTGTAAGACACTGCCTCAAAAAATAACAAAACAAGTTAAGAGTAAAAAATTCAAAATCCTATAAATTAATACAGCCTTGTATTAGCTTTCCTTTTTCTGGGGCAAAATATCTAACACATGCAATTTAAACAAGAAGAGGTTTAATTTGGCTCCTGGTTTCAAGAGGTTTAGTCTATGCATGGCTGGCAGAAGGGCCTGGTGGAACAAAGCTGTTTAGTTTATGATGGTCCAGAAGCAGAGCACAGGGGAAGAACATTTGTAAGCCCCAGTGACCATCTTCTTCAACTGGGCCTTATCTCCTAACAACACATTCAGCTATGAACATCAGGGGATTAATTGACAATTAAGACTAACCGGCACTGACACTATACAGATTATGTCTTTTCTGTAATACTCAAAAACAAAATAAAATTTACGACTTAATTCTAGCCTCTTTGCTAAATTTCTGCCACCGAAGAAAATTCAATACAAATATATTCTTGATTTTTAAAATTATCTATTTCTTCTTTAACCAAGTCACTGAAAATGAAGTCAAATTCTGAGATGTCTTTAATAAAAGTAACCTCAGCAACATATCACAAGATAAATCTTATCTTTCAACATAAAACTTTTAAAGCCATGATATATTTTAATTAAATGCTCCAAAAGAAAATGTTTTGTTTCACTCAAGTCTGGCTAAGTTGACCTTGGTCACATCTAGCATTCATTATGACAAAGATCTTAGGTGAGAGTGCATGCTTTCTCCTGTAAAGAAGCAATGGAAGAAGAGCATCTTTGCTTTTTTTTAAATTATTTTTTAACCAAGAACATGTATTGGTACATTGTCTATATATTGATCACATTTAACATGTTTGTTTTGTACCTGTACATGGTGTCTCTTGGTTCTCCCCCCTCTACCCTCCCCTCCCTTCTGTTCCCTCCATCCCTATTTACAGCAGGTTTATTTACAATTCTCCATGATTTCCCTTTCCCCTTTCTTTCCATTTTTTCCCTTCTTGCTTTTCCCCCCTTCCCTCTTTCTGGTACTCCTCTCCTTTGTATATTATCTTCCTTTTATATAATATCTGTTACACTACTTTGTCCTTATTTACAGTTATGGTTTCTCATATCAGAGAAACAATTCGATGTGTGCTCATGAGTGATTTATTTCACTTAGTAGTATATTCTCAAGGAACATCCATTTACATACAAATGACTCTAGTTTATCCTTCTTTATGGCAGTGTAGTACTCCATTGTGTAGAAAAGCCACATCTTCTTTAGCCATTCATTGGTCATTGGGCATTTGGGTTGTTTCCAAGACCTAGCTATTACAAACTGCGCTGCTATAAACATGGTTGTGCATATATCTCTGTGGTATGATGATTTTAACTCTTCTGGAAAGATCCCCAGTAGGGGAATAGCTGGATCAAATGGAACCTCTAGTTCTAGTTGTTTGAGGAATCTCCATATTGATTTCCACAGTGGCTGGACTAGTCTGCATTCCCACCAACAGTAGAGGAGGGTTCCTTTCTCCCCACAGCCCCTCCAGCATTTGTTGTTGGTTGATTTTTTTCATAGATGTGATTCTTTCTGGAGTGAGATGGTATCTTAATGTTGTTTTGATTTGCATCTCGTGAATGACTAGTGATGTTGAACACTTCTTCATATATTTATTTGTCATTTTTATTTCTTCATTTGAGAAATGTTTATTCATTTCAGTTGCCCATTTTTGGATTGGGTCTTTAAATTTGGGAGGTTTAATTTTTTCGAGTTCTTTATATATTCTAGGGCAAAGTCAACACCCAAAAGTCTATAGCATTCCTATACACAAACAACAAACCCAACCAAAAAGGAAATAACAGAAGATATACCTTTCACAATTACACACACACAAAAAAATACCTAGGAATCTATCTAACAAAAGATGTAAAAGATCTTTACATCGAAAACTACAGTACTCTAAAAAAGGAAATTGAAAGGGATATCAGAAATGGAAAGATATCCCATGCTCCTGGGTAGGAAGAACAAACATAGTGAAAATGACTATACTTCCTAAACTATTATACAGATTTAATGCAATTCCAATCAAGATACCACCAACATACTTCAAAGAATTAGAAAGGACAATCATGAATTTCATCTGGAACCAAAAGAGACCCAGAATACAAAAACAATCCTAAGCAACAGGGGAAAGGCAGGGGGCATCACAGTCCCCAATCTAAAACTATACTATAAAGCTACAGTGATAAAAACTGTATGGTACTGGCAAAAAGACAGACCTGAGGATCAATGGAATAGATTGGAAGATGCAGAAACAACTCCAAATGCACTCAAATACCTCATCTTTGACAAAGGAGCCAAACATCCTTACTGGAAGAAAGATAGCCTCTTTAACAAATGGTGCTGGACAAATTGGCTTGCCACATGCCGAAAACTAAAACTAGATGCATGCCTTTCACCATACACTAAACTGAGATCAAAGTGGGTCAAAGATCTAAACATTAAAACAGAAACACTAAATTTACTGGAGAATAGAATAGGAAGAACCCTTGAAGACATAGGGGTTGGGAAAAAATTTATGGATAGGACCCAGACTGCACGGGAAACAATACAAAGAATCAGTGCTTGGGACCACATGCTATTAAAAAGCTTTTGCACAGCAAAAGAAAACACAAGTAAAGCAGGACGAAAAACTACGGAATGGGAAAAAATTTTTACTAGCTATCCATCAGACAAAGGTCTAACATCTAGAATATATAAAGAACTAGAAGAGCATCTTTGGATCACACGTATCCTATACACAGCCTTTAGTGATGTAGCACTGAGGGGCAGGTGGGGGAGGAGGTGTATTTCTTATAAAGAATTACTACTTGAGTGAGCAGCTCAAATTTTTTACTAGGAGTGTGCCATCTCTCTTAGAAGGCCTCATTCTAGTATTATATTAGCCTGGGTCTCAGGAAGCACTTAACCTATATCCTAATGTCCTGAATAGCTTTTATTTTCTATTCAATCACTTCAGCAGTGAGCATATTAAGAGAACTAGCTTCTGATTTAACACACTAATCATGAAATACGTTTGCAAGGTTTAAAACTTAAATGAGATTATTCATTGATTGGCACTACTATTTTTGCACAGTTGCTGACCATAGCAGAGATTCTCAAGAGTTGCCATTATTCTTTGGTATATCCTACTTTTGCTTTCTATCGATTGGCTATTGTAGTGGTCATCCAAGATAAGAACTGACAGTAAGGAGTACCTACTATTGAAAGACCAAAAATTCAGGCTTTCCTCACACTATCTGTCCTCACATACATTATTATGGTTCCCCCAAACTGTAAAGGATGACTCTTGGAAGAACCTTGCCCAGAAGATCCTAATATAAAATTCGACTCAAATGTCAGGTAGGTCATCCAAATGAGTGGAGCAGACCACAGTTAAGAAAAACATTTGTGTTGAGGTATAAGCATAGTGGGACTGAGAAGAATGGAGAGTACATGTCAAGCCTGAAAGGGGTAACTGCCATATACATCCAACTGTTGTCATGTGGAAATAAGAGGCTGATGTACTACATTTTCAAGAGAAATGAGACAACTAATTTTTTTCTGTCAACTCTCCCAATTTTGAGATAGAATAGTGTGAGCCAAACAAAATATTTCTGTGGAAGAGATCCCAGCTTGTAGGTCTCCAATTTGGCCCTTCTGGTTTAACTACAGGGTCAAAATACTGATTCCTTCCAGGACCATAAGTACTAGGATGCTAAATTTGTTGGACTAGGCCTGTTTATTATTATCATCCAGTCCATAACTGAGCTACTTTATGTTTTAAATTCCAGGATCTCTGGGATGTCTTGTACTTAAGATAGAAAGCAAGCATACCAGTAATATGCCATGCGCCAAGACAAAACACTTCCAGGAAGCTTATACTCCATCAAATATTCTCTCTTGTAGTGTCTTAGAGATTATCTTGGGTAAGAACTCAAGTACCACTGAACTTCCACACAAATAAACATAACAAATGAATATAGTTCTTATAGATGGAGGGCTTGGACTATCTTTCCCTGCCTGCTTTTAAATAATTTATTCTATACCCAATTGGATTTTTCACATGGAATAGTTAGGATAAATATTAACAAGGAATAATATGATTCTCTTCTTAGGTTTTACATTTTGTATTGGACAACTCATGTGTGACCAGAGAGTTGGTTCTTAGGGTTTATCTAGTAAAAGGCTTCAATGCCAACCAAAGTGGGCAAGTCTTTAGATAAATTTGCAGAGATTCTGGATTTTACAAATCATGGTTTAAGCTATTAATTTTGTTCATTTCCCTAGGAAAAACAAACACTAGGGCAATGGGAGTGGAAGGTGGAGACGGAATCCCCACAGGAATAATCAGTACTCAGGATCTGAGATATGACACAGATTCAAGATTTCTGTATTCCCTTGCAAGAAGTCCCAACCAAAAATTCTTCTCTGGAAAGAATGTGCCTCACTATGCCATTATCTGAATGATGGTGTGTGTCACCTAACCAGGAAGTGACTCTTCCCCTTTCTCCACAAAAGGAACAGGCATTCTGTTAACCTCGCATCATTATTAATTTCTCCTAATCATAGTCCTAGAAATCCTCCTTTAGTCGATTCTCACAAACAATCCCTATACTTCAGGAGAGCTCACAAGTCAGTGACCCTATAGACTCATCTGAGGCAACCAATCATTAGACATCTTTAATATCTGACAAGGTGACTTTAGTTGGTCCTCCAGGTGCTGAGCATAAGCATGCTCGGTAAAGAAAATGCTTTAATTAGGCTATGCTAAGTCACACATACGCACAACCCTAATACTGCATGTGTGGAATCTCGAAGTAGTAGCAGTTATACATTCTAAGACACAATACAGTACAATGTTCTAAGAGTCCTTTTTTAGAACAGTGACCAATTAGGTGCCCTAGAAGTAGAAGACAGTATACTCCCCATAGTCGGTATCAAATAAAGCATTAAATAGGTTTAAAGTACACCACTTCCCTTATTCTTGGTTTTGAGACTTACCTTGCCAGTTGATGTTAAAAAAAGAAACACAGGTTGTCTACTGCTATCTCTAAAAACTTACCAGGATTCCTGCTGCTATCTAATCCATTAGAAAACTTTTTCTCTCGCTTTCAGCTGATCTCCTGGCAAGGTGAATGTTATTTGTCTTAATATTCACATTAGCCTTTGTTAAAGGAAAATGTATAGCCTTTTAACCTTTAACCTAATAACTCCAAAGTAGAACTAGTCAATTTATGCAATCTGAATGTTACAACTAGTGGAAAGATTCTTCATAGTGGTACATACACCTAGAAGGTAGTGGGTTCTCAACATCCTTTTAGTTTTGAATGACAAAACATGTGAGCTTCTTTTTATTTTAGAAACATGCCCTATAGAATTTACCAACCTTTTCCTAAATAGTATGTCCCAAAACACTAGCTTCATGAGGAAAAAGGAAAACGAATTCAGAGTTTAAAACACACTGAACACTTAAGATTTATATTACATAGCAACTGAAATAGCTTTTTCTTTCTCTTTCATTTTTTTGAGACAGGGTCTCACTATATAGTGCAGGCTGGCCTTGAACTCATTATGTAGCCCAGGCTGGCCTCGATCCTCCTGCCTCAGCCTCCTGAGTGCTGGGATTACCGGCATGCGCCACCACGCCCTGCTGAAATAACTTTTAAAACACCTTGTAATCCAAAATTCATGAAACGGATTTGACTATGAAACTTTTTATGCATAACACATTAACATCTTGTGGAATTACTATTCCAAGGATTTTATTTTGGGAAATAATATAATAATATTTCTCATTCTCCTTTGGTTGATTCTTAGTAGGCTAGACCTTTTGTAACCAAACATTAAAGGCTGTTACATTTTAGGCCCCACTACAGCTATGAAGTGGCCTAATTTAACTGAATGAAGATAAGGAACTAAGTAATATGGACTGGGAAACTTTCAAACTCTGCTGGGTCTAATGTTCTGGTATCAGACATAATGGATAAGATTTTTACCTTGATTATTACATATAACTGGATCAGCTTTATAAGAGAAAAAGAGTATAACAGATATAAAAGTGTTACAACTCAAATGAAAAATTTAGTTTAAATTTAGTTATCAATGCAAATACCGATTACATTTTTTACTGCAAAAGCAAAACATTAAGAAAAAATTTATTCACAATTATCCTCCCTTTACTAATACATCAACAAGTAAGTTCTTTTTTCACGGCTTTAAAAACAACATAGAAGCCAGGCATGGTGGTGCGTCTCTATAATCTCAGCACTCAGGAGGCTGAGGCAGGAGGATCACTGTACACAAGAAGACCCTGTCTCAAAAAAGTAAAAATATACAAATACCATTTCGTATTTAACTTCTAGCATATTTCACAGTGCCAGAGTCATCACACTTGTGATCAACATAAGTAATGGCATTATAACTATTTTGTTTTAGTCAGCATATCGAGTTTTAAAAATAGCATTCAAACAACCTGCTTGCAAAAAACAGATTACACTTACAGATGATTATTAAAATTCCATAAGGTAAGGAGGCCAACTTTTACTTTTTAATTTCAGATTTATTTTTCCTTTCTCATTCTGGGGAGATTACTTTCAGGAACATTTCTTGATTATAAGAATAATTTCAAAAATTTCACATACATACTCATAGTTGAGAAAAAAATTTAAAGAATGATATATCATAGCTTTAGAAAGCTTGCGTTCTTGAGTCAGACCACTGGATTAGAAGCTAATTCTACCAACAAGTAAGTCTTAACACTTTGATAAGTTACTTATCTTGTATGAGCCTGTTTCCTCAACTATAAAATGAAGATGGTAACATGCTAACCTCATATGCAAATGACAAGGACTGATCATAAAACTTTAATCTGGCATATGGTCAGTACTCAATAAACAACAGTAACAATGAAAACAAATACAAAGAAACCAGGGTTGGGGATTTAGCTCAGTGGCAGAGTGTTTGCCCAGTAAGCACAAGGCCCTGAGTTTGATCCCCAGCAACCCCCACCCAAAATACAAAGAAACTAATTGTGTATATTGTTACAAACTTTGCTTGACAATTACTGTTTTTTAAAAAGTCAGCTACCAAATATTTACTGATTGTCTTCCAATTACTAGACACTGCTAAGCAATGATGATACGAAGTCAGCGGAATCAGTCCTTACCTCCAAAAGCTTATTTTTGGAGAAGAAAACAAATGAAGCTACTAATTAGTTAGTATACTTATGGTAAGAGCTTTGGTGGGTGTATACATAGGGTACATGAAAGCAGAACCTGTTACGTGGGATGATATGGGTAACAGACTGGATGCATAGTACCCATGTTGCTAACTACCTCAGAACAGTCTGTCATTGATGGTGAACCTTTCAGAACTCTCAGTGATAACAAACAGCTTGCTGTAACACGTGTACCGCAGATTCTCCACCCCTGGTCTATGTCCCAGTTTTTCTTGCAGCTAGGGGTAGCCAAGGTTGAATGTGGCTGAAGTTCATGAACAGAAGCAAGTGTCCTGAATAAAAACATAACTTCCCTAAAGCTTTTTCCTTCCTCTCTTCCTGCTTTAGCAATTAGACGAAAGGTACATGACAGGACAAAAGACACAGCAAATAAAAAAGATGGTAAAACTGATAGCATTTGAGTTACTGCACTACTGTGCAAAGCCTCATCTGGGGTGTTTTATTTGTTGGCACAAATGCTTCTTTAAGTCACCAATAGCTGGGATTTTCTGTTACCTGCTGCTGAATACATTCCTAGAAAATAAATTTTCGGAAAAAGGCAACTTCTGATCTGAGTCCAAAAGAAGGAGCACCCTCATCCAAGAGAATAAACACGAGAAAGGCACGGCTGGCAGAAGAACATCATCTACCAGGGCCTACTAAAGAAGGAGGCCTGGTGTCCAGGCTGGCACCTGCTTTACAGTGTGCACCATCCAGTTTTCTGGATAGTTTTAGCCAGGTGATTCCCACCCCTCCATCTCCCAGTGCTTGTCGTGCTTGAGGAGTTTAACACTCTGACCTCAGTAGTTCCATATGGTGATCATTTGCCCTTAAACAGTAAGTTCTCTGATAATGAACATAAAACTGATCCTTGACTAATGTTTAGATTTTCAGAAACGTACATTTACGGAGTTTAAGTCAACTAAAGCCACATTATCAACTTACACATATAACACCAAAAACTAAAGCTTCCATGTGTGCTTACCAAGTGCCAGGCACTCTATGCTAATTAATATTCACAACAACTCAGTGGGGTAGGTGCTGTTATTATTACCTTCTTTACAGGGCTAAGTTAGGTCAAAATCACACAAGTTTAGAAAGTAATGGCAGAGCAAGGATTCAAACTGAGGTCTGTTCCATTACATAGCCTGAGTGCTAAGCCACTCTGCTCCATTGCTTGGCAGCTGACTTTACTCTGGTCTGCTTATCCCACCTCACCTGCTGGAATCTTTCCTTCTATAAACACTCAGAATGGGTCTGGGAGTGCTCATGCTGGTTATTTTGTAACAGGAGAGGATGGAGGGAAGGTGTACATCTGCACAGGGTAGAGCAGGAGAGAGGAAAATAGGATAGAAAAAGAAAAAAGATTCTTTCCACCTAATGGAATGAGACAGTGTTCTGTTCTTACTAGCAAAGTATGAGTAATTCCAAAAAGGTTTTCAAATATTTCAGTAAGTGTATGTTTCCTAAAAGATGCCAGCATTTCTTTATACAGTATTTTTAAAAACTGTAATCTGTTTAATAATTGATTAGTTTTTCACTCATTCATACATTCATCCAATACTTACTGACCATTTTCATGTTCCTCTGGGCATATTCCAATGAATATATTCCTACATTAAAGAAGCCAAGAACAGATAAAAATGAAACTTCTAATTACCACAGAGGTAACAGCATCATACCAATAAAGGTAAGCATGAGATATTATGCAACAGAAGACATACCAAGCTCAGTCCTGAGAAATCACAGAGGTTTTCTAAAAGGGAGATATTTAAGATAAACCCCAAAATGTAAGTAGGTATAGCAAATAAGAAGATAGTTTAGACGAGCATTTCTCAACCCCAACACTCTGACATCTTCGGATGATAAGTCTATGGGGGGCGGCTATCCCACGTTTTTGTAGGATGCTTAAACAGCATCCTTGGCCTCTATGTAATGCTGCTAACATTCCCTCAAAGTAAAACTAAAAAGTGTCTCCACATATTGTTAAACATTGCCCCCTGCCCCAGGGGTGGGGCAAACCATCTCCTGTCGAGAATCATTACTCCAGATCTGTGCTGTCCAATGTGGTAGCCAGCAGTTCAACTGGCTGTTTAATTAAAGCTGAAAAAAAGTTTAAAGTCCAGTTCCTTAGTCACACTAGCCATATTTCAATTGTGCAATAGCCACATGTGGCTAGTGTCTACCATACTGAACAGGGCATATATTGTACAGAACACTGCTTTGACCTCAGAAAGTTCTAATGGACAATGTTTTTATAGATTCAAAGAACAGTTAGTCTCTCTTCCTACCTCACTGCTGCTCACTCTAGCTTGCCGACAGCCTGTGAAGGGAGTAGAGGGTGATGAGTGTTGTTTAGATCAAGAATGACCCCTTCCAAACACTCACATGCTCAGAAGCAGGGCTTTTGGAAAGTGACTGGATCAGGGCACACTACAGCTGATTTGTTGTTGGGAGGTGGGGTTTGGTGGAAAGAGGTCACAGGGGCCATGACCAGGAAGGTTTTATCTCCCTTCCTGGCTCCTCCTTTTTATCTCTACTTCATGGCTGCCACTATGTGAGCAGCTTTCCTTCATAGCAGGCTCTTCCATCATGCTGTTTCTGTCTTGGAGCCAGGTGACTATGGACAGCAGTCAAATAAATCTCTCCTCCTTCAAACTGAGGGTGCTGGGCACAGTATTTTGCCCCAGCAACAAGAAAGTAACTAAGACAATGAGATTAGACAAAAAAAAGAGTAGGCCTGAATATGAAGGGTCTGCTCATACGATAAGGTAGAGCAATGAGGAGACAATGAAAGGTTTTAAGCAAGGGTGTGAAATAAAACAGTCTTAAAGATGTTTGTGATGGTCACATGGAGAATGGCATGAATGTTGGAGAAACTAGAAGCAGAGTAAGAGCTGTAGTATCCCAAATAAGTATGTAGTATCTCAAATAAGTATGATGATCTGGATTAATACAGTGGTAGTAGGAACAGACAAAAATAGCAACCAAGGAGAATTGATAGGACTTGGTAACTGACCAATTGTAAGGTACAGTGGCAGAGTCAAAGCTGATTTCTAGGTTGGACGTGTGAATACAATTCACGAAGACAGTAGAATAGAATAATGGTCCCTCAAAATATTCATGTCCTAATCCTGTAACACCGGAAACCTGTCAATCTGTTGACATACATAGCAAAAGGCTTTCCTTCAGTGATAAAGTTAAGAACCCTGAGATAGGGAGATTATCTTAGGTTATCTGAATAGGCCCAATGTACACTTAGTTGCTCTGATAAGAATGGAGCTGAGGGAAATTTGACTATAACAAAGCATTGGTGATACAGAATAAGAAAGACTCAGTCAGTTGTAGCTACTAGAAGCTAGAAAACCAGAGAAATATATTTTCCCTTAGTCTCTAATGCCAACACCTTAGTTATCCCACTGGGACCCATGTCACATAGCTCAACTATAGAACTCTCAAATCACAAATTCGTATTAAGGCATCAAATGTATAGAAACTTATCACAGTAGTAACAAAACTAACATAGTACAGAATTTGTGGTATGACACAATGAGTCTCCTCTGGAAATGTTTAGTGTGAAGTGGCTATGGAGTATCCAGGTGAAATTGATCAATGGATATACAGTATCAGTTAGATACAAGATCTGGACCTTAAATACGAACTACAAGTCATCAGTATATTAAGTTTAATCAAAACCATCAGAGTAGATAAACTCACTCTGGACACACACAGAATATATAGGAAGAATATCTAGGCCTCTGAAAGAAAAGTGAGAATGGATATGCCAAGACATGAACAGGAAAACCAAGACAATGTGCTATCTAGGGAATTTAAAAAACGAGACTACCAAATTAGGGGAACACAGTGGTATGTGCAAGGAGACTGTCAACAGAGACAAATGAAAAATAGCTGTCAGTTGGGGTTAAGATTATCCATTATATTTAGAAATAAAAGGTCATGGTATCCCCCCCACCATGGTATCCTTGTTAAAAACTGCTGAGGAAGTGGAGACTGAAACTGGTGTTTGAGAAGGCAAACACCTATATGGAAGAAAGACAAAAATCTTTAAAATCTACATAAATCCCTATGCAGATTTGCAATATACTGCTAAATACTAAACTGTATATCTGTAGAGAAAAATTCCATGAGGCTGGACAAAACACTATGCAATCTGTAAATGGCTAACACATTTTCTAGTTCTAACCAGACGGAGTTGAGACATCTCAGTGAATACCCAAGACATTCAGCAGTCATGGCTGCAAAAGGATGCTTCAGTCAATAATGGGGCCACATATATGATGGTCGTCCTCTTAGATTATATAGTACATAGTTAATACTGCAGCCATCGTGGCTTGTGTATGCTGTACAATGTCTGTACAACAACAAAAACACCAAATGATGTATTTCTTAGAATGTATCCCATTGTTACACAGCTCATGACTACATGGACAGCAGAGGAGATAACATTTTACTGTAAACACTCAACCAGCTCTAATGCAGAAGTTACTCTAGACCCGCCCTAACAAAGTTTAAACGTAAGTCCCCAAAGGATCAATCTAATCTACAAGTAATTTAGCTGCCTACCAAAACCAACACCAATTCAGGGGTTGGGGATTTAGCACAGGGCCCCAAGTTCAATTCCTAGCACCCCTAAAAACATCAATACACTTTGAGAACAAAATGAAGATGTTCAAAAAGCAAACCAAACTAAAACCAAAATCCATAGAAATCAGTGTTCCATACTAAATTAAAAATTAGATAGGCAAAGAAAAAACCATTACCATGATTGTAACAAAAATCAGTAAAAATAGGGCTGGGGATATAGCTGAAGTAGTAGGCTTGCCTAGCAAGCACAAGGCCTAGTTCGATCCCCAGCACCACCTGCCAAATCAGTAAAAAGACCCAGGAAAGTCAAAGATAATTAGCAAATAAGAACTTTAAAGCAGGTATTTTAACTATGCCCAAAGATTTAAAGGGAGACATGAACACAGTAAGGATATTTTAAAAACTATAAAAAGTACAGTTTCCAATACTTAAAAAAAAAAAAGGAAATCTAAAGCAGAAAATCTAATGAATAGGATTTATAGTGTATTAGACATTTCAGTGAAAAAGATTACAGAATAGGATAATGTAGAAATACAAACCAGCAATAAGTGCAGGAAAATAAAAACCAACCTCTGTGCATGTGCGTGCATGTGTGTGTGTGTGTGTGTGTGTGTGTGTGTGTGTGTGTGTTCTGGATAGCAAACCCTGGACCCTGTACATACTAAGAATAAGCTAAATGCTAATTCCTTCAACATGTAATCACAATTAAAACAAATGATGAAAAAAATCTTAGTAAAATAAAAACAGAAGGAAGTATGTTCAACATGATAAAAGAGTATCCATGAAAATGCTAACATTAACATCGTATTACATGGATACCAAATGAGTATATATTTCACTATGACTGAGAACAAGAGAAGAAAATCCACTGTCACCATTTCTATTCAACTGTCCCAGAGGTCTTAGCAGTATCATAAAGTGAGGAAGAGAAATAAATATATATACAAATTAAAAAGGGATTAAAATTTTCTTTATTCATAGATAATGACCGAGTAGATATAAGATTCTAAGGATTCTGCCTGGAGTGGAGGCATGTGCCTGTAATCCTGGCACTTGGGAGGCTGAGGCAAGAGGACTGCCACAAGTTCGAGGCCAGCCTGGGCTACACAGTGAATTCAAAGCCAGTCTGAACTACGTAGAAAGACCCTGTCTCAAAAAACCAAAATCAACCAAAACAAACAAAAAGATCCTAAAGATGCTACATAAAAGTCACTAGATTTAATATATGAAGTCAGCAAGCTTGTAGGCTACAAGGTCAACACAAATATTGACAATAAAACAATATGTAACAAAAAATTTTACATGCCTTTTGCAATAGCATTCTAAATTTTTAAAATGTTAAATACTTAAGAAGAGTTTCATGAACACATATATTAAACCTCTACACAGAAAATACAAAACTCTACTGTGATAAATTATAGAAGACCAACTAACATTGAGATATCCCAAACTTATATCAAATGCACCCAAACTGATCTATAAATTCATAGTAATTCCAATCAAAATCCCAGTAGAACTGTTATAATAGAAACTGACAGGGTAATTCTGAAACTTGCATGGAAATGCTAAAAACTATTTGAACCATTTACATCACCTCATAAAGACTTTCTGTAACGGTCCAGTAGACAAGACAATGTGATGTCCTAAAGACAGATGTAACAACTGATGGGGAAAAAAATCTACAAGAAGGGATTGGGGATTTAGCTTAAGCGGCAGAGTGCTTGTCTAGCAAGCACAAGGCCCTGAGTTCAAGCCCCAGCACCTCACTCTCCCCAAAAAATCTACAAGAAGACTCAAACATAATGATTTTTGATATAGGAGGTGATTAGGAAACGGCAGACTTTTCAAAAAATGATGCTGAAACAAACGGATATCCACTCATATGGTAAAAATCACTTTAAACCAAAAACAAATTCAAACTCAAAATTATTCATTTTATCCGAAAGAAAAAGAAAAAGATGAAAAAAATTACGTCTTTCACTTCCTTCACCTGAGGAAGTCTTGAATTCTCTACTAGATTTCTATAACAGCTTTCAGTCCATTTTCCAAAAGTATTTTTAGAAAATTAGATCATTCTACTATTCTCCCACTTAAAACATTCTAACTGGCTTTCCATGTACTTAGGATGAAATCCACACTACTTGTCATGGCTAAGTATGCTGTGCATAAACTACTCTGCACTTAAACTTTGCTATCATTCTTTCCTTAACCATCCCTACATTTTAGCACACTGGAATCTTTATGTCTTCAGGTCTTACTCAAATGTTTACTCCTCACAGAGGCTTTTCCTGATCATCCACTCTGAGTTTACTCTAGCCACCATCACTTGCCTCCCCCCTTTGCCTTTTTAAAATTTTGTTGATGGCACTTACCACTATCTGAAGTTATAATGCTTATTTATTTGTTCATTTATTGAATTTTCACCTTGTCCAATAAAATATAAGGGTCATGAGGCTAAGCGTTCTTACTATTTTATCACTGAGGTGTCCCAGACCTAAGATAGCGTTAAAAATTATAGACTAAATTATATATATATGACACCTATATATCACACATATATATATTAAATCTGACCAAAAATATGAATACTTCAAAACTCTTCCAAGGTCTAAAATTTTTGTTCTTAATATTTTCTAATTATCATATTTTATAATTTTTGCTAGTCTTCTTCTGCCTCTATTTTCTCAATGATGAGAAAAAAATGAGTAATCCTCCAAAGTTTGTATCCCTTATATTTATAATGGCAGGTGGAAGATAGTCCATAATTATTTTTTGAACTAAAAGCACCAGTATCAGTTACTTTATTTGTAAAAGGGAGGTAACAAGATGACCTACTTCAGAGGGTTACTGTGGAACTAAAGTTTTTAAAAAAGAAAAGGAAGGGGGGGAGGAAGGGAAGGAAAAGAAAAGGCTTAAGTGAAAGGGATAGGGAAAAACATCCCTATAAAATCTTTTTTCAGCTATTGAGTTGGAAAAGTGTAGGAGTATTGGTCAGACTCTCCTATGAACTAGTCCTATTTATATACCTACCTACAGCACTAGATACTAAAAAGAATAAACAACAATAACAACAGTCAAATCAGCTTATTAGAAGACCCAAACTTGGGTAAGAGACAGTTCTCAAATCACAAGAAAGAAGACGAACTACAATGACATGTGGTAACCTAACAGAGCAGACCCACTAAATGTCCCAAAACCTATGTGGCAGCCTGTTGCGGACAGAGATTTTACAATGAAGATGGCATTATTCCAGGTGTTTCACACTTTGCTCACATTTAAGATCTAAGGAACTTCAAAAATCATCTAAATTTACACATTATTGTGGGCTGAAATCTAAAAGTTGCAACCTCAAAATGGAAGGTATAATACAAAGAACAAAAATTATCAGGTATGTTAAAAGTTTTTAAAAAAAACCAAATTCTTATAGTGTTCTATTAATACAACCTAAATTTAAACTATTGTTGCAGTTTTATTTCTAAAAGCTAGAAACTAAAACATGAAAAATAGCTATCATAACAATATCCATCAAACACCTTAAAATTTTTTCTTTAGACAAATTCTTATAGCATTATTAGAACAGAGAAATAAATAACAATTTATTTGTTTAAGCAACTTTCAGTCAAGGTCAATAAAACAAAAAAAAGCTGTTATTTCAGGCTGTGATTTTAATATGGATGAGATACAGGAAAAAACAATGTAGCTACTTTATTTTTTTTTTATTTTATTTATTTTTTTTTTTTTTGGTGCTGGGGATCGAACTCGGGTCCTTATGCTTGCAAAACAAGCACTTTAACCGCTGAGCTAAATCCCCAGCCCCAATGTAGCTACTTTATAATCAATTTACCCACAGGTTTATAATTAAACATCAAATTTATTTGGGTTATATTTAAATTGGGTAGTATTATATTACATTGGGTTTATTATATTAAATTCAGTTATACTTAATATAAGCTTATATTAAATTGGGTTGTATTTAGAACCAGTATTTATTGAAAAACTGGACATTTTATATATTGCTAACAGACTTATTATAAAAGAACTTTTAAATTACAATATTTCACTTACCAAAATGCAGTCCACTTTAGATTGTACAGTTTTGCTAAAAGAGAAAGAAAGTCAGGTTAGTAAGAATAAAAAGTTTATTAAGTATTTGATACTATACTTGATCTTAGCCAAAAGCCCAAGAAGCGATTATTAAGTATTTGAAATACTCTCAAACAGACATGGTAATTACTCCTCCATTATGAAAAAAAAGTAAGTAAAACTCTTTATTAAGATTACAGTTTCCTCAAACTGTCTCTCATAAAGCAGAACAAAAAATTATTTCCCACTCATTGTTCTGAATTCAATTCTAAAGTGAGATCAAAATATTCTGAGCTCACTGTTACCGTCAACCTGATAACTACAATAGATGTTTTGAACAGACAAGTTTTTAAGAGTATATGAGTGCAGATATATTACTATAGTTAAAAAAGGGCACAAAGTCTTAAAAGTTATGATTTTAGTGTCTGCCTTCTGCTCTGGACAATGACTTGCTTAGCATCTAAAAGACCATAATGACATAATCTGTAGCTCTCAAGATTTCATATAAAATGAATTCATTTTTCTTCTTCCCTATTCTATCCCATTCCACCCCAGTAACAGGACTCTCCGGACTTAAAAGTAACAATAAAAATAGAGTAATATATTAATAAATTGTTGAGAGTGGACAAATACATTTAGAAATAAATAAATAATACAAATAAAGCCAATATTTAATTGAACTACTGAACGTAAGTGAATTGTTTATATAACACATACGAAAGCCAGTATAAAATAAGTGTCATTTGGATTTTGTGACAACACTGATTAAGGTGCAGGTGCAAATAAATCATGCAAGGTGTCCAAAATAATTTACATACAATCTTTAAGATACATTATAAAGCAAGTTATTGTCCAGAGCCAAATAAATGCAAACAAAAACTGGTTATTTGCCTTTGTATATAGCCATCTGGCTGTCATAAAATAAAAACCATTATGTAAAACACATTTCATTTAACACTGCTGACATCAAAATTTTATACCCATATACAGATTTCAAGTTTCATTTTTTTAAACAGCAAAGTATGATGGGATTAAGTTTAACTGTAAAGCTGGGAATGACTGAAAGGAGCAAGAAAAGCAAAGGACACCTTCCATCGACCCTACAAGATTTTTAGAGGTTTTAAAATTTTACTTTCGGATCACTTGTACAGCTTATCATTGACTAGCAGCTAATGTATGCTATTTTGCTCTCCTCAGTAATTCCCACAATATCCCCTGAGATCTGAGTAATTTAGAAGGAATTACTGCTAAAAAGTAATATATCCAGTGCTGGGGATTTAGTTCAGCGGTTAGAGTGCTTGCTTAGCAAGTGCAACACCCTGAGTTCGATCCCCAGCACCAAAAAGACAAAAAAAAAAAAAAAAAAAAAAAAAACAAACCCCCAAAAAAGTCATATATCCAGGATCTAACCATCTTTATTACCTTGGTCTAAAGTAACACTGTTTGTGGCCTTCAGTGTTGTCATAACCTTTTGACCAGTCTCTCTGCTTCTGTCTGCATACCCTATCACAACTTCCCTGCCCTGTTGGTTACTCTCACAAAGCCTTCAGAGTGATTCTTTGTTCAAGCCACATTGCTCATAATTCTTTGCTCCAAAGTCTCTATTATGGTCCAAATAGTCTTGTACTACCAGCTCTGTGGCTGTTTTTTTTGTTTGTTTTTGCTTTCCCTTAAATCTCATCTCCTACTAGTCTGTTCTTCATTTGTTCAGATCAAGTCAACTGGGCCTCCATGCTGCTAAGTCAGATCAAGGCTGATGCTGGCTTTTTCTGCCAGCCTTTACGACTCTGCCCATGTAACTATTCCGCCATTTTCTTCATGACTTTGCTTGATGTCTTTTACAGGAGAGTTCATCCATGACTTCACCATATAAAATACTTCCACTCACTATCACTCTTACCCTGCTTTATTTTTCTGCACTTCAACATTCCACCAATCATTATATTTTTAAAGGTTGAGTATTGGCCATCTTCCTTGACTAGAATCTATACTTCATGAGAGCAGGCTGTCTGTTTTGCTCACTACTGAGTTTCTCATCTAGCATGTTAGGTGTTCAATAAAATTTGAATGAATGACAAAAATATTCAGTCCTCCATATGAAAAAAACTCTCTGCAAAGATGAGAATTGCTTAAGAATAAGTTTTTAGAGAAACTAATATAAAATCTGAAAATGTGATTATTTTATAAACTTCAATACATTGCCATTTGACACTACTGACTACTCTAGAGATTCTCTAAGTCCCGGGTCCTAAGAGAATGCTTAGAACTACCTGTCACAAACAACTTGATGAATCTCAAAAAGTATATGCAAAAGATAGCCTTATCTATAAAGGAAAATGAAAGCACTTCTGAGCTGGACCAGAACCTTGGCAATTGCTTAATCTAGCCCTTTGATTACTTTTAGTATATACTTAACCCAAACATAACAGAACAATAGAGATGAAGTTCCCTTTGTTCTTCTGTCCAGTGTCATACTACTCCTTACTTTCCCAAAGGCAACCTTCAGTAAACCAATGTATAACCTCTGTGGCTATTTCAATACCTGAACTAAATACACAAATACTTGAAAGTAGCATATACTCTTGTAGTCTGAAGCTTCTAAATGTTTATATAAATGTCACTACAATGTGGATATTCCTTGTTTCTTCATTAAATTTTGTATGTTTGCTTGTTTATTTATTGGTGCTGGGGCTAAAACTCAGGGCCTTGTGCTTGCTACTTCACTCAATTTTTTGAGGGCCATCCATGTTGACACACTTAGATGAAGTTTGTTAACTGTCACCTCTGAAAAATACCACATTCAACATTATCAAATTAATCCATCTATTCATCTACTGAGCGAAAATTTTGCAGTTTCCAGTTACTCTACAAACAATACTGAAACCGATGTCTTTGTACATGCAAAAATTTCTAAATCTAGAAGTTGATTTTCTGGGGCTTCTGAATGTCTCTTTTCATTGTATTACACATAACTAGTTCCTTTCCCAAGCACTTGTATCCACTTACATTTTTACTAGCACTTCATGATAGATCCTACTTTCCAATTACCTTACACAGACCATTAAAATTCATACACACATACACA